>JAJMFI010000034.1:0-59167 GCA_030574595.1 Ruyongia chambardii
TATGTTTTGTATTTGAATTAGTTATAGTGAATCTTTCAATATGATTCTTTAATTTCAACAATGGTTTATATTTTTTCTTTAATAGATACTCTACAGCAATTTTCTGTAATGAACTTAACTTGGACAAGTATGGATCATTTTCAATAAAAAATGCTGGATTATCGATATTATTAGTATTTGTTGAATTAGAAGAGGATGAAGAGAGTGAAGATGGTGATGATAATTGACACAATAATTTATTTAACGAAGTATGAGTTAAGTTTGAAGTGGTAGCATATTTTCTTAACCCACCTACTGGTGAATAAAGGATTGATGATTCTGTTGAGAATTGTGATGGTGATATTGGGAATTCATGATTATATATTGCATATTCAGATGATGGTTGCGTGGTTGCTGAATTGTTATGAGAAACAGTGTTGAACATAATCATTATTGAATCCTTATCATTTGATGAGTTTTCATTAGTATTTGAATAATCATATTGATCAATATTGTATATATCATTTAAATTGACAATTTGTGTAATATCTGTTGTATTAGCATTACCTAGTCTTGATGATGTTGAATTTAAGGTATTATTATTTTTGTTTTCAGAAGCAATGGGAGATGAAGTGTTGACATTGGCTAGTGATAGTTGAGATTTAAATGATTTCAATGTATGTATTTTGTTTGAATCAATAGTTTCAGCATTATTCTCGTAATGTTTATTTTGGTTGTTTGTATTGTGAGTTGATGTTAAATCTGAAATAGAGGCTGAAACATCATTTATATTAACGAAATTTTGTAATAATTGTAATTTTAATTCCATCAAATTATCATAATGAATCAGAAATTTCAAAGAATGATTACCAAATTTAAGAGAGTTCAAATCAAATATTTCAGAGTTTAATAAACTCTTTGTCTTTTCTCTATTAACTATATTATTTGAGTTTGTATTTGTGACTGTATCAGTGACAGCTGATTGCTGTTTTAATAAATCATAAAGCATCGATATCTCAAGGTAGATTGGTACCAGATCGATCTTAATAAATGATTTCTCATTCTCTATTAAATACTTTGATACTTTGAATTTTAAAGAATTTTGATCCAAGTAATTAGTTGTATTTGTATTTGCCCTTCTTCTTGCGGCGATGGTAGCAGTTGTAGTGGTATCAGAATATTTATTAAACTTCTTCAACAGTTTTCTCAAGGCATTCTTTTGAATATTGATGAATCTCGATAAGTTAGATAAAAGTCTTGATAGTTGATTCAACTCATGATATATTTCATCCAGATGATCGGGTGAAGGGGTATTAATATTATTATTGTTATTATGATTATTATGATTATGGTTGTTTAGTAGATATTTATTGATATAGTTTTCCAATTCCACAATTCTTTTATTAAGTTCATTAACTTTGGTAAATATGAATAAATTAATGTAATCTATCTGTTCAATGAATATTGAATATAGGAAATCTATTTCATCCTGTGAAATTGGTTTAGTGTTATTAGCAGCATTTGAAGTAATTATTTTGATATGCTTTTTGATGAGATTATAATCAATATTGGATGTTCTCCATTCTGGAACAGATTTAGCCTTTATTTGAGCACCAAATTTCATCTATAATATCTATCTATTGTATGCAAAGTAATGACTAACTGATGTTTGATGCTGTTAGTTGAATGCAGTAGATAAAAAGTTGATTCTTATCGTAAAATATATGATTTATAAAGCAAGGAAATAAAGGAAGCAATAAGAAGATAAAAAAATATGCAACGGTAGAAAAATAGATGCTGAAAAAAGTTGTTTGAAGTAAAAGAGTAATATATTTGTAGTATGGAGTGTAGATAAGTTTAATATTTATAAAATTAGGATGATAAATATTGAGCAAGTATGAATAAGATAAGTAAATATTGATAATCTATCTTGGAATTTTGGCAGAAAAAACTTCTCTGATAACTAAGAAATTTTAAAAGGGAAAACTTTAAAGGAATTAACAAATATTAGTAATGATAACAAGAATATAGGCAGATATGTTTAGCCAAATATGATAGTTAGTATTAGTAGAGAGATATGATTTATCCTTCTGTTATTTTAGACTTTAGTAATCAAAGTTTTAATTATGCTTTTGGCTTATAGTTCTGGGATATATAAGAATTGACAACGGGTTACATAGACGAAGAAAAGTATACTATTATTTACTACAGAGTTTATTGGGAGAGAGACCCTTTATATACTGACCTGTTGCTTAGCTTAAATTTTAATACCTGATTCAATATCACTAGCCACTGAGCAGTCTCAGTATCAGCTGAGTGTGCTAGCTATTTGCTTCATCCTAAATTTGAAGATTGGGCACGCTGTTAATTCGCCGTGCCAACTGCTAATTAATACTCACCTATCTTCAGAGTCAAATGTTGCATGTATCATTTCACAACTCATAACTGGAAGTGTATCTTATGTACATACTCTATATAGATCAATTAACAGCAATATACATATATATAGTTATCCATGTTCAACTTGCCTAGTATACTTGGTAAGTAATGGCTTTGCAAAGTGTGCTCCATTTTATTATTGAATGGAACTTATAAAGTTATAAATAATAAGTTCCAAATAGTCAATATATTGGCCTCTCAATTTCATCAACGTGCTAGACAATATAGTCATATAAGCTTAGGGCTTTGTTTGCATTGTATCATGCTTGATCCGTGATATGTCTGACCTGTAAAATCTGTCCCTGACTTTCTTTGAAACTTTCTGATTTTAACACAAACGTAATTATTATTAATAGCCTAGAAAGGCTACTAAGCTGGAAAGGGCTGGATAAGTCATACTTTGCGACATGAGAGTTGTAACACGTTGATTTATTGGCAACGTCCTTGAAGTTTAACAAAACATGTTTATAATTATATTCAACTTCCCAGAAAGAAGGAGCAACGTAGTGTTGAACCTCAAACTTTAACTCTTCACAACAACTGTGGCAGCAATAACGTTCAAATGCCAAATCCTAGTAGTTCTAATTAAGGAACTCCCATTTTAACCAATTACCATGCATTTACTACTTTTCTTAGCAGATTATTGATGATTTTTCTCAATTGGGTATACTCCCACGTGCACTTATATTCTTGAAAGGTTCATTTCCCGTTTACCGTTATTTGAACTAGTACTGGTGGAATTAAGAAAATAAGTTTAAAGCCAAACAAAATAATACGATGTATTTATAGATCTCCATTTCTCGTATAGGTATCACTTACTCATCACTTACTCTTCTCGTTGTATCTTGAGTATTGAAAATTCTCATCCTAGGTTGTTTGTTTTGAGTTCAATTAAAAAATTTGGGATATATAATGCATTATCAATAAATATTTGGCAGTTAAATTCTTGCGCCGTGCATTATAATTTGATAATTTAGCTAGTCTAATTAGTTTATAATGAATTAATATGAATATGCAGTGTACTATTTTTTAATTTCTGAAGACTTTACATAGATACAATCAGTACTAATGATAATTTAAGCTTTAGTTGTTCACCAGGAGAGCTTATAGGATTTTTTATTTGTTAGTTAGCTCAGCTTCAGCCCGACATACAGATTAAAAATAAATTACCTTTAATACACCCACTCATCTTCAAATCGTTCTTGGTTCAACTCTTTTATGCCTTCATTAGAACTGAGAAAGAAGTTCACACCTAAGGGTTCAAAATCATAGTAGGTCGCCCAATCTTGAACTCCATGTTCTTCATCTAAATTCGATCCCCATCTCTCTCTAAACTTCAATGGTTGTAATTTGATTTTACCATACGTTTGAAGAAACAATAAGAAAGTGTATCTATGTTTACCACTTCCTTCTTGTGGTCTTGGGCCTATATATGGCATCAACACATCACCATTAGATGTTTCGATTTTGGTCTTAAAGATTCCCTTATACTTATCAATTAAAGAAATATCTCTTTTAGGACACAACTTTAAATTGACCCAAATAGCATGACATTTTTGCATATGAATAGATCTATCCTTATCAATATAAGTCACTTTAGATTCACCTTGAAAGTCCAAGTCAGTAAATGCAATGGCAAAATATTGTTTTTGAAAGAATGAATTCAATCGGAAAAAGGATCTAAATTCAAATTCAACAGGTTCATAGATGGTATCCAAAGGTGATATGTAGTTACCCATTTCAACTTCATTATCAGTTTTTGGGATTGAATCTATATGATATCTGATCTTGAAGTCACCTAATGGTTTGAAGTGATAGAGATAATCATCTGTTAGAATATTATTTGCTTCAAGTATCTCTAATAGCCTATTTGAATTTGGTTTCATCTCTGGTAGAATATCAAATATATCAGCTTGAACCACTAATGAATAATATAATATGAGACTCATTAAGAGGGTACCAATATAATGTTTTAAGATCATTTCAAACCTTCAAATTTTGAATATCAGTAACAACTTTATATACAAGGTGGCAAACTAACTCTCTATAGATTGTGTTTATAAACAAAATAACCGCTGTGATTCTTTATATGTAACATTTGTGTCTAAAACCACAACATCCTATCACCACTTGATTCTAAAATCGCAACATCCAAAAATATTTTGCTTGCATAGATCAGAAATTATTCCGCTAAGGCTTTAGGAACCGATGGCAAATTAATATTGAACTAGTTTAATGACTAATAGATATGTCAAGAGTGCCCAGGGAAGTATATAGTATATTATCTAATGCAATTAAGGAATCTGAAAACTCTGGAACTAATAGACCCTTGAAAAGAAGAAGAAGAGGTAATAATATTAAATTACCAAAACTTACAAACATAAATGATGATAAAAATAAAAATGTCCTACAAGATCCTAAATTTGAGATTGATATAGATACTTCTAGTCACAATGATCATAAGAGTCGCATTGGTTTGAATAATAATGGGATTGATTTCTCTTCAGGAACTCCTTCCTCTTCTTATAATGTATCTACCCCAGCAAAATCAAATGACTTTCATGTCGAAGGTACGCAAGACATAAGATCATATTCCCCAATACAATCATCTAAACAAACAATACTCAAAGATTATGATACAATAAATACACCGTTCAAAAATTCAATTATTAATACAGCAGCAGAGCAAGAATTCGACAATGATGAGGATGAGGATAGTTCAGATGATGATGCTGGGTTTGAAGACCTTGATTTAGAAAATTTTCAGCCAAAAGCCTCTGCTACCATCACATCAGATATCAGCGTTACAGCGGTGGATAAACTACAAGAGGGAAGTGACATTGATGATTCTTTTAATTCAGGAAAGGCTAAAAATAGGAAAAGAGCAAAAAAGAAGGTCATTACGAAAGAGGAAAGGCGATTTAGGAAAGCCTATCATAGAGACTACATTGCCATAATGTTATGTCATGGTTTTTCACGAAATAAATGGTGTAACAACTATAGTTTACATTCTGAATTATTGAAGAATAAGAAATTGGTATCTTCCAAGATATTCGATGATCTTCACCCAAACTCAAAGGATAATAAAGCAATGTTACCACAAATGAAGACCAGAAAGTTTCTTGATGCCCTTAAGCAATTAATGGTGAATTGGATTAAACACTATAAGATTACATCCAATAGAGGCCTATATAAGCATGAATGGCATGACTGGGAAAATGATAATGATACAAAAGATAATCAAAGATCCCCCATTCCATTTTCTAGATTTTATAGATGCATTGTCAAAGGTAGAGGCAACCGAGATATTGGAGCTCAAGGATTTGTTGCCTTATTGAGAGCTTTGTTTGTTCCTTCAAGGCTAGTATTTTCTTTACAACCACCAGATTTCACTATTGTTAGTTTAAAGTCTAATGAATCTAATGATGGTGTAGATGAAGCAGGTAGATCAAAAACAGTATCACCTGAACCAAAAGCAAATAATGCTTATAGCACAATCCAAGGGAAGTTATTAGAATTAAGAAAGGGTAAATCAATCAGTATGATTGATTCAAACTCAAAATTAGAAGGGGGTAGTAGACCAACCCAGGCAGAGATTGAAATGAAGTATCCTGTGTTCTGGATTGAGGCATGGGATTTGTCATCAAAATCATGGATAACTATTGATCCAATTCATTTCAAGATCATTGAGCAAATAAGATTCCAAAAATCTAGACTTGAACCTCCATTAAACTACACTTACAATCAGCTAACCAACGTCATTGGGTATGATAAGAATGGTAGTGTCAAAGATATTACAAAGAGATATGCATCCAAATACTATTGTAAGACAAGAAAGAAAAGATTATCAGATAAATTTAAATCTGAGGAACTCTGGTATGAAGAAGTTTTACATCAGTTAAACATGTATTCATCATCATCTGGTAAGTCGAAGATGGATATATATGAGGATGAATTATTTGAAAAGAGAGCTATTCATGAAGGTATGCCTGATAGCATTCAAGATTTCAAAAATCATCCATTCTATGCTTTAGAAACTCAATTGAAATCCAATGAAATTATTTACCCAATGGATGATTCATCTTCATGTGGAATGATCAGAACAAAAGGTAAGAACTCATCTGTTAAAGTATACAAGAGAGAAAATGTTTATCAGTTGAGATCCCCAAGAGCATGGTATCAGCATGGTAGAATTTTAAAGACGGGAGAAAGAGCTCTGAAGACAAGGCCTAAATTACCTCATCAAATCAAAGAAGATGATGATGAAAAGGATGAAAGATTATATGGTATTTTTCAGACTGAATTGTATATTCCTCCGCCTGTTACAAAGGACGGAATAATCACAAAAAATTCATTTGGAAACATTGATATATTTACTCCATCAATGGTTCCAGAAGGTGCAGTTTATATCAGCACGCCTCTTGCAGAAGAGGCAGTTAAACTGTTAGGAATTGATTATGCTCCTGCTGTTGTCGGCTTCAAATTTGATAGCAAGAGAACAGGTACTCCTGATATTCAAGGTATTGTTTGTGCATCTGAATTTCAAGAGGCAGTTCAAGCGGTCCAGGAACAATTAGCAATCGAAAAGATCGAAAAAGAAAGACAGCAATTAGAAATAAAAGCACTAAAGGGATGGTCCCTATTATTGATGAAATTAAGAATTAAAAATAGGCTTGATAGAGAACATGGTAAAATTGATGAATTTGGTAATGTTGTTGATAAACATGATCGTTCAAATCGAATAAATGAGGATGATGAAAGCGATGAAGGTGCCATAAGTGATTTAGAATATGCCACTCTAGAGAAGGAGTATAACGACTATTTAGGTAATGGTTCTGACTCTGGTGATGAAGGAATTGATGATAGAGATGAAGATGAGTTCTTAGATGGTGGTTACATTGATGAAAGGGAGCATTCCTTAATGGATACTGGAGGTGGATTTATTATTGATGATGAAGATCATGCAGGGGGATTTTTGCCAAATGATACTGAAGGTGGTTTTGTTCTTAGCGATTCGGAGAATCAAGGTGGATACATACCAAGTGACATCGAACAAGATGAAGATGATTTCGTTAGTAATCAAGGGCTAACAAATAATCAAGCTGGATTTTCACAGAATGAAGTCGGCGAAGATTTGGATTCGACTCATGATTCTCCTATTTATGACCCAGATGAAGAAACTTCACAAAAATCACACAGCGATCACAAATCTGATGAAAATATTGACCAATTTATGGAAGATTATGAAGCATTTTTTGAAAATTTAAAGGATAGCGACAATGATAATGATGATGATGATGATGATGATGATGATGATGATACTACTATTGCCGATAAAGTAGACACGATAGAGCCACATGTCGATGGTGGACCTATCTGTAACGGTGAAGATGTACCACAAACACAAGAAAAGCGTAAAGCTTTGACACATATTGATGACCCAAGTAATTTGGATGACATTGGCCAAACAAACAAAGGCAACACAGAAGCAATAACTGTAGGGACTGAAACGAAGTCAAAACCAATGGTTAAACGTGCTACACCAGAACCATTATCTCCATCAGAAGCAGAATCAATAGAAATAATAGACGACAATGAAGAAGTTGTTGAGGATAGTATTTATGATTCTGAGCTGGAAAGAGAGTTTAACGAACAATTAAAGCGAGAAAGAGAAGAAAAAGTCAAAGCTGGCTTAAATGTTATTGAAAGTTCGCATGATAATAATGATTTAAACGACTATGAATTTGAATATGATTCAGAGTAGCTAAGTGGGAAGCAATTATGGAACTTGTATACTACTTACTAATTTATATATATATTTTTTTGAAAATAAATGCAATGAAAATGGACGATGAATAATGAATAATAAATAACAAATAATGAATAACAAATAATCAACAATGAATTTATACTGCTTTAAATATATGATTCCCGATTTTAATTTAAATATAGTAGATTTATGCATACAACTGTTTTTTTTCATTGATTTATAAATGAAACTTTATCACTTTTAATGATTTTGACCTAGTCTTCTTTGCTTCTCTAATTTCTTCTTTCTTTCTATTTCTTTTTCTCTTTTATCTTCCCTCTCAGCGTCCATTGCAGAATACATTTCTTCCTTTAAGACATCATCACCAGTAGCTTCCATATCAGATGAATCATTATCGGAATTATTATTGTAGTAATGTGATCTATCCTTTCTGTTAAACATTCTCCAAATTTCTTCTCTATCATAACCAGAATTACCATTCGAGAAATGTTTTTTATCATAATGATTTTGATTCTCATCCGATAGTTCATCATCATTATCATCAACAATAAATTCGTCTAAGTTTTCCTCTTCATCCTGTTCATCATTATAAGTGTTTGAATGCTTTATACTGCTTCCTCTATTTCTATTACTGTAACTACCTCTCTTTCTTTCCAATTCCTCTCTTTTCTTTTGTTTCATATCCAATTTTTCTTGTAGAAGTTTAGATGGTTTAGCTAACTCCTTTGGTGTACTTATGACTTTCTTTTTAACTGCATATGATGATTGTCTTGGAGTTATTCTTGGTTTTGATACTTTCCCATTCATTCCTCTTTGTTCAGGCTTTGGATTTTGATTCCAAGGTTGAACTTTTGATACATATTCTTTTTTCCCTCCATTTATTAGTTTAGATGTAGAAGATGATTGTGGATCTTTGTTAGACAATTCAGATATTTCTTTTGTCTTTTGATTAGCTTGTTTCATAAGTTCTGAAAAGTTCAATCTTTTTACTGGAGCTGAAGAGGCTCTTCTTATTGGTTGTTGCTCAATGGATATTTGATTTGGTCGTATTGATGGATTTCTATTCGAGCTTGTTGATAGTGATGATGAATTTGGTGTTGTTGATCTTGATATTCTCTTTTGTGATTGAGTTTTTGTCTTTTCCTTTTCAAGAGCATCTCTACTTTCTTTCTCTTGTCTTCTTGCCTCCTTTAGTCTTTGGATAGCAGGATCAACAGTTCTTGGGACCGAACCACTTGATGCATATGATGAGGTTTTATCAAGCTTTCTATGATAAAGTCCATTTTTAGTTATTTGTAAATCATTGTTGTTATTAGTATTACTATTACGAGTGTTGTTATTGTGATTGAGTCTCTTGTTAGAAGTTAATGATGTTACAGATGGTTGACTGGGCAGTATAGCGGATGGGTTCTGCTCGCCCTTTCCCTTTATCTTAGCATATATAGAGGAAAAGCTCATTTTATTGGCAGTCACTCTATGGTATTAGATGAGAGATCTTGGAACTAATCACAATAGTATTATTTATTGTAGTAGGTTGTGTACCTTTAGTCTTGTTGGATACTTCAAAATTCCAAGCATTTTGGTACAGGCACACTGCTTATTAAGCGTTTACTGGAGAAGCAATATTCAGCGTTTAAGAAGAGCTCTATATACTACTTATTGTGTAGTAGTATCTACATATATTGTTAAGGAAGATAGCATATATAATTTGTTTTCCAATCATCAACATTTCAATATTATTAGATGTTAATTATCATTAGGTAACAAAATTTTTATCACTCCTACAAAAGTCAAATTAAGCTTCATATATGTATATGTATGGATATTAATTGTAAAATCAGTATTTATGACGAACTTTTGATATAATGACTCAATGAGTAAACCTATCTGACATTAGTTGATTTAGTTTTAATTAAACTGTACATGAGCTTGATCTTATTCTTTCAATCTTTTTCATTCTTCTACTCTTTTTATCAAATCCCAATCTGGTATTTCTATAATTATCAACACTTCTTTGTAATAGACCTCTATGACCTCTGATATCACAGTTTAACCATGCTAAATTCCAACTAATTAAGTTACATTCCATTTCATATTTCCTCCTTTTACCAGTATAATCTGGATTTAAAACTTTATTATATATACAGTTTTGTAATTTAAATTGATTTGAAAAGAATGTTTCATTATGATATTGTAAATTTGATGGAATCTTTATGGTATAAGTATTTGGAATTGTATTTGTTGAATAGATAAATGAAATATATTCAATATTATCAAGTATTTTCACAATTGGTCTATAACTTGGTAATGGTCCAGGTCTTGATGCATATTTTTTTATTATTCTTTTAGACTTAAACTTTTGATAATTTGTTGATATTTTTGGTATTTGTGATGTTGTTTGTGAAGATATTTGTGATGTTGTTTGTGAAGATATTTGTGATAATGCTAAAGGATTATTAAATTTAACCAAATTATTGTTATTATTGAGATCTTTATAATAATCAGTATAAGTCTCAGTGCTATTAAAACTAGGAATAATGCTATTACTAGTATTTCTATGAACAACATTGAGATTATTTGAGGAAGGAAGATTTATATTTATCAAAGGCTCAGAAAGCTTTGGTAGTTCAGATTGATGAATCTAATAACCATTATTATATTTCTGGTATTGTTGTGTTTGTTGATATTGTTGAAATTGTTGTTGGAACTGTTGTTGAAAATGTTGTTGGAACTGTTGATGTTGATGATGATGATAATAATGATTTGGATAATGTTGTTGCTGATGAGATTGTTGAAACTGTTGTGAAGTTGGTATTAAAATTGGTATTTGATTTTGGAAAGGTTTTAATGAATTAATTGTATCATTATTATTAATGATAATATTTGAATTAACAGGCGCTATCAATGTATTCTCATAATGATATGATTTATCAATGTTAATATGATCGAGATTGATATTATAATTATCATTAGTTAAAGTTCTATCAAATTTGGGGTTTATATGAACGAGGGATTCTTTATTTTGATGATATATTGACATCTTTTTATAAATTTAATGTTATAAAGATAAATAGTTACCAAGTACTTTATATTTATTTATAAATAAATACAATGAATGAATAAGTAAATTATGATTATATATATAAAGATTATTCAAACACAGCTAATTATAAAATATATAAACAATTTATCTGACTACGTTAGTTTTAACAAGTTTTGGAAATATAACTGTGGATTGAAAACACACGATAGATTTACAGAAAAAGATTGAATTTCAACTAATGTTATTAGCTATTTAACAATATGGAATAATACGCAGACTTAGATAATGATTTATATTACTATAATAGTAATATTAATAATATAAAATCAAAAAGTAGCTGTAATTATATTATTCATAAATTTGCCAACCAGTGATACAATTTGTTTTATCTCTTATTATGGAAAAGAAAAGAGAAAAAAAAGAGTGAATCAAATATAAGGTATAATGGATGATATAATTTGATGAATCTAGATAACTATTGATCATGTGGTTTGTAAAAATGGGTCAATGTATGCCTGTATATATTTCATCTATATTGAAATAATATATTACTAATATACTAACAATAATATAATGTGATAATAATAATAATCTTTTCATATGAACAAATAAATATATTATTATTATTATATTATTACTATCAATATAATTTGAATTTGTTCATACACTAAACATGTGTTTAAACCAAATATTTAGTATTAAAACTTGTACTTACATGAGACTATAGTAGTGATTTTTCATTAAACGAAATGTATGGAATACATCGTAAATAGAAAAAACTTGATGATATTTTATATATTTGAAACCTTTTTTAATAGAATTATAGTAAATACTACATTCAATATTAACGGGTGATATACTATGTACAATATTGAAATCAAAATTATGGAAAGAAAGCAAATAAGCAAGCTTTTTCAAGATTTACCATTTATCAATCTAGATCCAATAAATAAATAAGTAAATAAATAAATAAATAAATAAATAAATAAACTATTTGATTATATGCTAAGGCTTTAATTTGGTTGAAGAGATCAGTTTATTGGCTTAGATTCATTTATTAACTATTAAAATGTACATACATATACACTATATGTCAAATTTTGTTAACCCTTGTCGATTATTTATTATATATATGGACTTTGAACTGTATAGAGTATAATATAGACTATATCGATTGTCAATTTAGCTTCTAATACTTGATCGCTTCAAACCTTATATACTTCAATATAATTATAATTATAATTATATTTATGGGCATTAGTAATTATATTAATATAATATATAAATATATTTAAACATTACATGTACTTTTACCATTAATATACCACTAATTATAGATTTTAAAATTTCAAGTTTCAAACTTTTAATAATGTTACCCAAATAACAAAACAAATATTCTTACATCACATACGATCCCACAATAATATAAAAGACTTGGATCGTACTTTCAAATACTTAGATCTAGCTCTAGCCATCCATGAGAAACCGATATGCCTACTTTCTTTACGTATGAATTTTTACAATAATCCTCCAACTATTACAATACTTATGATCTCATACTTCTCACATATATTTTTTAAAGCCAAAAAATTTGATGTAATGTATTGAATAACGGAATACCGAAATTTTAAATACCTATATTCCTATTCCTATTCTAATTCCTACTCTTATTCCTATTCCTATACATATATGAATATATATAGATAGATTGATTGGTATAAGTTATATATAGATATACGTAGAGATATATAATAATAATAAGAATGTATAAGTGCGTAAAAAGTACGATCATAATACTTATAAGCCTTAATACGTTAAGTCCGGGATATCATCCGTCACTAGTCACTACTGTTATTATTATTACTATAATTACTATTACCATTATTATCATTATTGTAGATACTACCGTATTGCAAATGACCGGTTCATTATATTGTACTATATCTGTTTATGTTTCCCTCTTTCAGATAGAGTTTAATCTAGAATCTAAAATATCTAGACAACAGTAATTCCAGATAATCACGTTAAGACTAATACATGAATAATTTTATTCTCGGCTGTACAATAAATGCACATTAAGTATATATAGTAATGAAATGATACAATATGGCTTCATTATAAATGACCTATAATGAATGTTCATAATCAACAAGTAAATATTTTAATCGGCAATATGCTCCTTTCACTCTTTATTTCCTTCGAGTATTGAAAGTATTATTAGCCATTGATCATCATCATCATCATAGTGAGATAATGCTTGCTTGCTTTTTTATATGTAAACTTTTTCTGATCACGTGATTGCTGGTTAAGATAGAGTTGGAAATAATGGTAAGTGAAAAAATTTATCATGTATTAATCTTAATTATTAAAAGATCAAGAAACATTTCATGTTACTACTGATTTAATATATTATTATTATTATTATTCATACTTGAATAGTAATTATTATATTAATTATCATGTCATAATATATGTCTATACATATACTAAATTCTTTACAATAAGCTATTAATATGAATAATGTGTATATTCTTTCAATAGTACTCTGCAACACTGTTTCGAGGGCAAGCTATTCAAATTGAAGAAACTCCGAAATTTTTTTTTACATCCTTGTACTAATATAGGGACCCTCGGAATTGATTGTCTTTATTAATGTTTAGTCTAATTATTACGCGCTACTACTAATTAATATTAATTAAACTATAGTAATATATTATATATATTTGATATATGAATTAAATTTAAACTTTTTCTATAGAATATGAAATAATAATGGATTTAGTCGTATAATCATTCTGTTATAACTTATATTATGAATTTTTAATGAACTATACTCGTATTAAACTTATACTAGATCAATATATTTGTATATAGATAAATTTTATTTTTGATACATATACATATGAAGTATCAAACTTCAAACTTTAAACTTTGAGTTATCATAATTATTATCACTCATTTTAAATTTCATTAATTCTGCTCTCTTTATTCTTCTACTCTTCTTACCATAATCATCTCTTGTATTTCTATAATTATCAACACTTCTCTGTAATAGACCTCTATTACCAACAATATCTGGATTTAATAGACTTAAATTCCAACTCATTAAATTACATTCTTCTTCATATTTTCTTCTCTTACCATTATAACTTGGATGTAAGACTTTTAAATAAATTGAATTATCTAATTTAAATTGTCCATCAAAGAATGATTCTGATTTTAAATCTTTATCCTTTGGTATTCTTAATGTATAAACTTTTGCAACTGTATTTTTAGAATAGACAAATGATACATATTCAATACCATCTAATATTTTAATAATTGGTTTAAAACTTTGTAATGGACCTGGTTTAGATTTATATTTTTTCTTTTGTGGTTTCTTAATCATTTGAAAATGTGATTGATTTGATGTAGTATAGTAATAATTTGTACTAGTATTACTGTTTCCAATATTTTGGAAATTACATTGACTATTATTATTATTATTAGTAGTAGTAGTTGTATTAGTAATACTATTGTTGTTATTATTAAATGGTTGATTAAAATAATTAAGAAAAGATGATCTTTGAGAATTTGAAGAATCAATTGTTGAACCTGAAGAAATTGAAGAATTTGGACTATATGAATAATAGGATGGATAAGAAACAACAGAACCTGTATTAATAACACCAAGACCAGCTTTATCGTTATTACTGCCTGCAGTAGTAGAAGTAGTATTATTAGTAGTAGTATGAGTAGAATTATCATTCATTGAATTACTATAGTATTGATAATCAGAATCACAACTTGTTGGAGTAATAGGTAAAGGATATGATTGATTATTACTATTATTAGTAGTATTATTATAAGGTGATAAACTTGTTGGTGAATTTTGATATTGTTGTTGATATTGATATTGATATTGATATGGATATTGATATGAATTATTATTTATATTATTAGTATTTTGATTACCTTGTACATAATAATAATAATTCATTTCATTATTTTGTTTATTTGAATGTTGTTGTTGTTGTGGTTGACTATACTGTTGTGTTTGATTATATTGTTGTTGTTGATGATGATATGATGAACCTATTAAATTATAATTATAGAATGAATTTGGTATAGTTATAGTTTGTGAAACAATTGGATATTGTTCTGTTATATTACCAGTACCAACATTCATTGTTATGATATTATCAGTATTTTCGCTATTAGTAGTGGTATTAGTAGAATTAGATGGTTTTATTGAATTTCTATGATCGTTGTTATTAGTTTTAAGATTATTATCAAGTAGTTCCTTCTTATAGTTAATCTTAAGATTAATATTGTTATGACCAGATATGATTTGATTATTAAACATTGGAAGATATATATGTTGAGACTTTATTGAATCCAATTCATCATTAATCTCATAGATATCTGAAGAAGTATTATATGATAGCATTATAATGTTATATATATATATATGTGTGTGTGTGTTTAATGTAAAGAAGATTAATTAATATATATTAGAAATACAACATTTAAAAAATGGAGAATGATTGGATTATCAGTGGTATTTATATAATTTTTAAATTGATATGTATATTATGTATATTATGTATATATCTAATAATGAAATGCAAAATGCAAAATGCAAAATGCAAAGTTGACATATATTCATAATTATAATTTCAATTCGTATGCTTAATTGAGTAGGGTATTAATGTTAAATACTTCTCTCAATTTTTTTTTTTTTTTTGATATATATAACTCATACCAATTATATGCATTAATAATAATAATAATAATAATAATGATCATGATTATTATTACTATAATGATCATACATAGAAGACTCTTTTAATTTTGGCTAGCTGCTTGAACAATTATTAATTATATTATCATAATTTTTTTTTTTTTTTTAATTATCCTAACGACGATGTATCATGTCATGTATACGTAAATAGTAATTAACAATTACCAAATACCATATAAACGAAACTATATACAATATACAATACTATACTATATACTATATATACATAAAATTTAAATAATAATTATTATAGTTACAGGATAAGCGTGCATGTAGCGTAGCCTGCTTGAAGACTTGATCATTGTCAATTATTATAAACAAGTTCTGCATGTTATTTTCCTAATAATATAAGTAAATAAAATGAATAAATGTGGTAAGTAGCAAATAAAATAAATTTTAATTAACAAATTAACAGCTACTATTGTATACAGCTCTTAAATGTAATTATAATTATAATATATACATGATATAGATCCCTTTTAATAGTTAGATCTACATCAATATATATATATACCCAGTATACTATTACTATTGTAGGTATAAGTATAAGTATAAGTATAAACTTGGATATCATATAGAGTGCAAGTATTTATTTATTGAATAATTTATTATATTATATTCACTATTGAAATTCAATATAATAATAATAATAATAATAATTAAATTATTATGAATATGTTCATAAATAGTATATTCAAGTCTTAAACAGGATTTATGTCTTTATAATTTCAAGTTTTAAAATTTTTCCTAATATTAACATGAGTATAAAAGAATTTAATTAAATGGAGATAAAGGATAAAGGAATTATGAGTTTTAACTCGGTCAGTGTACAAGAAAAGAAATATTCAAGTACAGTACATTGAATACATCACATAGATACATATTATACATACATAAATTATAATTGTTTGGTAACTTATATACTGTTTACATTATAGGCAGTAGTATCTTATATCTAATAGTATAACAGTAGTAGTAGTATAACAGTAGTAGTATAACAGTTAAAATAATATAAACAGTTAATCATGCAACAATAAGGAAACAACTGGAATTAATCTTTTTTTTCTCTTTGTATTTGTTTGTTTTGTACAGTAAGAATAATATTATTGATTAATTGTTAATATGTATACATATATACAAGAGTATATACATATTAACTTAAGTTGAGTTGATATTATATTATAACTAATTTAATCTATTGTTTAATACATACATGTATATATATATAAAGAGAGAGATGGAGAAGAGAAGGTTTAAGATGAACTAGATCCATGTTAATAGTTGATAAATACTTTATATTGAATTCTATTTAATAAACACTAGACACTAGACCATTGATTAATCAATTATTAATTAGTTAATATAAACTAAGCCAATACATAAACAAATGAATATATACATATACATAGAGGAATGAACAACAATATTAAAATTTAAACCCCTCTCTATTGATCATTATATAATATATAATATATACAGATATAATATATACAGATATACAGATACATTAAAAAGGTCTAATTCATGAGTCCAGATGTATCTGTACAGATTGATGTATTTATCTACATTATCATTCTTTTATTACAAATATAAAAATTTGAAATTCTGAATTGTGGTTTTTAATTTGTGTTGATTTTTGTAATTTGATTTGTGTAATTTGATAAGACATACTGGAATTTCCGTTACCCGATAGAATTCTGTCATTGGATATTCTCTCAATTTTGTTGAAAATTTTGTTGTAAATTCCAAATTGGAATAATAATAATAAATCCATGTTTAAAAATTCCAAATAAAGAATTAACAATAAAATAAATGACAAAAAAGAGGATAGAGATGATGATCATTTAATAAATCCATGTCTATATATCTATATTAGAGATAAGAGTCTCAAAAAACGCATTTAAAAAGAAGACTAATAAGTGATAGGTAAAAGATTATGTTTATTGATGATGAGCAATGAATGGCAGGCACATCTATACATTTTCTTTATACATGGATATATATATGATTAGTTTGGCACATTTATACATATACTGCTAGTTCTTTTCTTTTCTTGTTTTGATGTTCATATCTATAATATGTATAATAAATATGTAATGTTTAAAAAAAAGGACTGGGCTATATCGGTTTAGTAATATTCTTATTAAAATCCGTTAATTTCGAAACCTTTAATTACTCCCCTCCCATAATGTCTACTACTTATACTACTCTAATATATTATAGTGTAATATATTATAGTATAATACATTATAGTACTATCATAACGTATAGAGCATTAAGAGTTAAATAATTATCTGTAAATATGTTTGTTTATTGTATGCTCTAATTTCCATGTTCCATGCTCCATGTTTATGTAATAGTTTAAATTACGCTTTATTCTATACATTTTCTTTAATATTCTAATTATCGTTGTCCTACTCTTACTTTACACTGAATAACGTTAATACTGTACTCATACTAAATATACTATATTTTATAATATAATAATATTAGTACTATTAGCCTAAACTATTCTTCAATCAATTACACATACTTATTCTTCTATTAATTACACATACTTATTCTTATATATATATACATCAACACTATTAAAGAAAATGACAAAAAAGAAAAAATATCTTGAAATCTATAGAGATTAATTTAAAGTTTAATTTTAAAATTTACTTAATCGCCAGTTATTAACACATACATACATACATTTATACATACATATGTATATTAAGAAGGAGAAGATACATATATACATACATATATTAAGAAAGGAGAAGAAGAAAGAAGGAGAAGAAGAAAGAAGATGTCAAAATTAGGATAATTAATTGGTTCATGTTTAGTTATTAAACTCGTAGATATATGCCAATATTATTATAAGGATATGCAAAGTTTTAAAACTTTAAGGGAAGATGAGCTGATGTAATATGGGTAATATTAAATATAAAATATCAAATATCAAATATCAAATATCAAATATCAAATATCAAATATCAAATCCCGTTTACCTCTTTTATCTCCAATGTTATCCATAGTTATTCTATTCTTGAAGGTTATAATATGGTTTACATTATTATACTTAAGTAATACTGATTATTTATTAATGTTTTTCTATCTAAATATGTATCTTGATAGGTTCCCATTACAGCTGTTTATATTTATTAAGATTAATACGTGTAATATTATCATGATCATGATCATGATAATAGTGATGATTGCATTAAAAAAAGAAAGAAAAACACCAAACTTGTTTGTTTAAGCATTAAATTAAACTCTAAAATTCAAAAATCCGACTATTTCATGGTTCCATTAAAATCCACCAAATTTTAAAAATATTTGTTATATATTAAATGAAATTATAATAAATGATATTATAATAATAATAAAATAATAATAAATTGTATGATGAAATCATATTAACTGAAATTTCACTCAACATATATATGAACATGTTTAATAGATATATATATAGTTTAATTTAAATAGTTTAACTAATGAATGCTTTTGAATATAGAGATACAATTTCATCATTTCCGCTCTTCCTAATTTTTTTTTTTTATTAATTTCTAATTTTTTATTTGGACCCGAAAGCTCAATATGCAATAATATGCTTGTTTAGACTTACATTACCAATAGCACAAGATGTGTGGATGTTTATAGTCTCGATATGTGAATTTAGCTTAAATAGCTGTAAAGGGAGAGATATATTGGAAAAGCACAAAGTGGTAGGTACACGCTCTGTTCCGAAAAAAGCCCCATAAAACTGTTTTTTTTTTTTTTTTTTTTTTTTTTTTTTAATTCTTATTTTAATCGGTTTTCCCAGGTTTGATTGGGATCTTCAAATTACTAAACTTATATTATATATATTAGATGAATTGAAAGAACTATTAAATGATCATATATACTTTTATATAGTATATAGTATATTAACAGATTAGATGAATATTAGATAATCATAATGATATGTATATATATTGTGAATGTAAATTGTTGAATATAATTTAAAAAAAAAAAGATTAATTAAACAACTGGGAAAGAAGAAAAGAATTAAATAGGTCTGGGTCAGGTTTGTAATTATTACTATAAGTTATGATTGCTTTGAAAGATTAATGCCTTAGATCATTATAGATTAATGAAGGATCTGATGATCTGATTTATTATTTATATGTTGAATTTAAAGTACAAGGGCAATAACTATTATATTACTACTTCAATATTTAGAGATTCTTTTTACTATACAATTAGTTATATCATATTCATCATATTCATCATAATCATTAATATTTACTGTTCAATTTTTGCATCTTGAATTTATTTCTTTCCATTCTTTTAATTCTTCTACTTCTCTTCATATTATCCTGTCTTGTATTTCTATAATTATCAACACTTCTCTGTAATAGACCCTTTTGACCTCTTATTATTGGATTTAATAGACATAGATTCCAACTTATTAAATTACATTCTTGTTCATATTTCTTTCTCTTACCAATATATGAAGAATTTAATACCTTATTATAGACACAATTATTTGATTTAAATTCTTTTGAAAAATATTCTTCATTCTTAATATCAATTGGTACAATTAATGTATATGCTTTTGCAATTGTATCCTTTGAATAAAAGAATGATAAATATTCAATATCATTTTCATATCTAATTGTTGGTTGTAAATTTGGTAAATTTATATCTAATCTATTATTTTCTCTAATATCATCATCTTTACTGTTACTATCCTTATTATCATTAGTAGTAGGAGTAGGAGTAGGAGCGGTTGGATGTTGATTTATTAAAGAAGATGGTATAATAATTGGAGTTGGATAATATATTTGATCTTTATCATTCTGCATCATCATTGTCATCATTGTCATACTACCATTATGATGATTCTCTAATATATAGTTTGTATTATTCTTCATACTGTGTATTGAATTATCATTCTTCAAAATTTGTATTGAATTATCATCATCATCATTATTATTATTATTATTATTATTATTATTATTATTATTATTATTATTATTATTATTATTATTATTATTATTATTATTATTATTATTATTATAATAGTTAGTATTATAATTGGAATTTGTCAAACCGTTGGGATTTATTTTCATGTGATCAGGAATTGTTGTTGAATTGGATCTTGAATATCTTAATTCTTGATTAGTTATAGTTGTTTCCATTGGTAAATTATTATAACTATGGTTATAATTATTATTATAATAATAATAATTATTATTACCTGAATCTTGTATAATATTGGAAGATATACTATTTACATTATTTGTTGGTATTATTTGATTTGTAATTGAATATGAATGATTATTTGAATTGATATTTGGATTACCATTATTATTTGCAAATGTACTATTTGAATCAATGTAAATGTTTGGTATTTGTTGTTGTTGTTGTTGATATTGATGTTGAATAGGAACTAAATATTGATGTTGAATAGGTACTAAATGCTGTTGTTGTAACATAGATAATTGATGATAATGATTATTAACATTAATTATAGAATTCGTATCATTATTAATTGGAGGAGAAGCATGTTGAAAGTTTATTGGTTGTTCAATCTGTTGTTGTACTATAACTGATGATAGATTATTTAAATCTTGTAATTGTGATTTATTTGATTGAAATTGATTCAATTGAGATAATTTAATATCTTGATTAATTGAATCTATGGTATTGATCATCAAAAATTATCTATATTTTATAAAACTATTATTATGTAGGTAATCCATAAAAAATGGTTGACGTAAAAGGTAAAGAGGATTTAATAATACTTGTTTCAACGATCTTGTATGGGATAGAGAGATTAAAGAAGAAAGGAAATCAGAAGAAGAATAATAAAAAGTTAATCTTTAAAACCTTTGTATCAAGAGGGAACATGGGTATTATATAAAGGTTTATATATATATATATATACATTGTTATAAATATATAATTATTTACAAGAGTCTTGTATTATGCTTCATTGATCAATTAAAAAAGAATTTTACAGAAATTTACTTGCTTCAAATAACCTTTGTTGAGTTGTCAGAAGGATTATGAGCTTATAATGTTAACAAGGTAGATTTCATTTCAATATTAATATATAATATTGTATTGTATAATAATGAACTTAGTACCCATATTAAGATGCTACATGATCAATGCTCAAAGAATGTCATACTCTTTCTTTTTCTTTCTTTTAAATAGGAAGAAAGTATAATAATAATAGAGAGTTATACAATAAAATTCATGCAATTTAAAGGCAATGGGCAATGGGAAATGGGCAATACCAGCCCTAATAATCTTTTTCAATTATTACCACTACTACTTAAAAGTGGAAGGTTTAAATTTATACATGATGTTGAGCATTAATGAATATCAATTAGAAGTATGGTATTTTTTTTTTATTCTTTTTTTTTTTTTTAGTATGGTTATATTGGTCAATATACAGTAAGTATTTTATTTAAGTAATAATAATAATTAACTCAACATTTTAATACGTACATCCAGTATATCAATAATATTAGTATTCGTAGTAGTAAGTAGTAATAGTAATAATAATGATTATACTTGTTAATTATTTTGCTTTTTTTGCAACCTTGTGATACCTAACATTGCTTCCCATATTCAAAATATCGATATTCTTAAAAAGAAATCCATGCTATTTAAATACATCCTAGAATATGCAATTTGCTTAATATAAGATATATAGATATTTAGATTAATACATGATTTTTATATTGATATAATTTCTAGTTTAAACTATATAATATATGGTATATAATTTGAATTGAACAATTAACAATTATTTAGCATTAAACCATTAAAATTGTATATGAAGGTTATCTGAACTATTTAACTGATAATTATTAGAATTAAACTCGAATAAATTATTGATTCTACACTCAATAGTCAATACAATGTTTAAGTATATGTATATAATATTATAATATTTATTGTGAACCTTATTGTATGATTCATAGTATACGTCAACTATTTATTGATGATTACAATATTAATGAAATAAGCTTAAGCTCTAAAAAGAGAGATGTCATCAATATTGATACGCATTGATTAACATAGATCTAGATACATCAATTATATACCACTAATTTTAAGCCTTTTTTTTTAAAGTTTTCTTAAATCTTTTTGATGTCATGATCTAATTAATCTGTTGTTGAGTACAAGCGGCATAATTATTGAAAGTACTTATTATATCATAACTAATTAAATTAAATATCTTATTAAAAATTTATATGTAATAATAATAAATTGTATATGATAATAATAATAATAATAATAATAATAATAATAATAAGAGTCAATACCTTGATCTTTGTATAATCTAGAATCTTAAATCTAAATCTTACTATTTAATAATTTTAACCTAACCCATCCTCTCTCTATTACTCCTAGTTAAGCTGCAATCACGTGACACCCTTGATCAATATTATTATTGAGTAAGATTGCTCCTCCTCTTTTGTAAATGCAAATCTTAATCCAAGAGCAAAAAAATGACAAGCGATAAGATAGAAATATCGGTTATCAAATTAAGTAATACATTAAACTGCACTAAATTATGCAAAATTAAACGTATACTTAATAGAATAAAAAATTTATGGTAATATCAGTTAAATTTATTCATGGGTATTATTAACATAAACTTTTTTAAGTTTTTTTGTTTTGTTTGGTTTCTATTAATGGGAAGGATGATGAAGTTTGATTAAAATTGATGAATTTAGAATTCTAATCCATAAAATTTATTGATTATTAAATGAAGATACCTTGTAAATTAATTAATTAATTATTTTAATTTAATTAGTAAACCTAACAAACCAGCAATTATAATTATTTACATATTAAAAAAAATTAAAATTAAAAAAAAAAAAAATATTCTACAACCCTTCAAGATTCCTTCATTGAGCTGTTAAGTCACTATTAATGTAGGTATAAATTAATGAATTATTACAAAGCTCTAGAACATATTTTATTTTATACTTGATATATGTGTTTCTATTTTATATTTTATATTTTATATGGAGAGTAATTTAGAATATTCTTGATTATTAGAGAGTATAACTGAAAATATTATAACGTGTTCAAAGTATACAAGCAATATATATTAAACGAGATAGATATTACTGACTTACAGATTTATAATAATTATAAGAAGAGATAGTTAAATGTTTTGAATTAAATTGAACTGTATGTATAAAGAATTAATTTATTTAACCGATTTCCATTTATAATTCATATATTTATATATCAAATATTAAACATTGAATAAGAAAATGTTAGATTAATTACAAGCACAATTATTTGAATTATCATTAATACAACAACAATTATTTTGATCTTTATTAAATGAATCATCATTAGAATTACAATTATTACAACATTCCATAATTGATGATGAATTTAAATTATTACTGTTATCATTATTATCACATGAACAATTCTTAATACATTGATTTGAACAAGTATTACATTGACATTTAATTTGAATTTTACAAGAGCAAGCCATTTTTAATTTATTTTATTTTATTTTTTATAGTGTGTTTTTAAATTGAGTTTTATAATAATGTTTAGTTAAATGATTTAGTAAGTACTAGTAGTAAATGATATTAACACAATTTATAATATAATGTAATATATTTCTATATTTATATTAATTTGATAATTATGAGTTTGATATTAATTAATTGAATAATCTTATTTAAAACTAAGAATAATAGTGGATTATTCACTCCTTTTATATTTGAAATTTTATTAAACAGTTATTATACTTAATACAATTATTGTATAATATACTTATTATACTTATTCTAGTTGTAAATTGTGGCTGGTGACTTTATTGTGTTTTCCTAATCTTAATTTTAATTTTAATTTTAATTTTTGGGTATGATCAAAATTTTCACCCGCCGCAGGACCGATAATTTCACCTGCCGCAAATTTAAATGAAATTAAAAAAATAACTAAAATTTAAAAAAAAAAAAAAAAAGAGAATCGCAAATTTTAATAAACATCTCTCCATTGATATTCTAAACTAGTATTTTGAATATACATCTATATTATGTATATAGAGGCAGTTGAGGGTGTTCAATATATACCAATATTATTACTAATAAATTCACAATCTTAAGTGATTTTAAATAACTTAATTGATCAGATGATAAATCAAAAGCAAAAACAAACAACAAAGCATTAACAACCCGATTGCGGCTAGTGCGCAATTCGTGTTTTCATGGGGCTGGTGTTCCGTCCGATTCTCTTATTTTTTCTCTTATTCTCTTTAAAAACGTTGTGGCTGGTGTAGATATCGGTTTAGACTCCGGTGGCGAGTTTTCCATTTCCCTGTTAATTTTAATACACTATTATTTATAATAACAATAAAGTATTAAAAAAAAGGGATGAATTAGATTCCCACAATTTTAACAGATTTATCTATATTGTATTATTATTATAAACACATAGAAGTATTAACATATGTAGTTATAGTTGTTATACAAGTAGATGTAATATAATAGAGGAGATGTTATCCTAATTAATTAATTGAGTAACTTATATATTAGTTATTCAGCCTTCACTAATATCATAAGTTTAAGTCTTAATGGATGGCGTCTAATTTATATTAATTAGGATTATAACTATAATTATATATTATAGCATATCTAATAATATGTAATGACCAATATATATATGATATTTAACAGTCAAGATATGAATTTATAAGTAACTTATAGGTAACTACTTACACGAATTTAATATAAAAAGATAATCAAATAATGTATAATATTAATTCGAGGTATACAATATATATTCAAATAAGATATAGTAATTCCAAAGATAAAAAAACACTAAATATAATCATAGCATACCAGCAAACCTAAATATATTAATCAAGATCAACAACATTAGCAGCTTTAATATTATAAAATTGGTAATGGTAATAATTAATTATCACAACCAGTATCACAACAACATTTAATTGGTTTAGTCTCTGAAGAACAATCTTTACAACAAGGTTTATTAATTTCACAAGAACATTTATCAATACATTGACATTTAGTAGTAGTATCACAAGAGCAGGCCATCTTTTTGTATTTGTAGTTTGTTTGTATTTGAATTTGTGTATTTGTATTAATTTTATAACTAAGTTAATATTAATTTATAAATAGTAGAAGAAAAGAAAATTAAAAGATAAAGGGAATTTACTCTTCTATTTATATTCTTTTTTTAATTAAGTAATTACTTAATAAGTAGATTGCACTAAGTAATATTAATTTAAACTTATCAATCAAAAAGATAAACTTATTCCCCTAAAACACCAGCCACATGGAGTATATCATATCTACAATCTCTCTCCTCTCACTAGCCGCGGTGTGCCGCGTTTATCCATTAACTATTAATTATCAACTATTATATAGTAACAGTACATGTATTAATTATCATTGAATAGAAAGGATAAATGATTAATGGATAGGATAAATGATAGGTGGTAATTACTATTAGTGTTGTAATTTTGGTTTCATACCAATATAAATCTATTGATTGATTAGTACTAATTATATTAACCATTAATAAGCCTTAATGATATTGAATTATTGAGGCGTTTAATATACTCACTTGAAATGAATCATAAAATTTTCACTATAATGTATGAAATATTCTTTAATGGATGATATGTTATGACTAATGAAAATTCTATACTTAATGATTATTCTATAATGGATGAATATTCCTTCAATGTTTATTCTTTGAAGTTGATTTTTTCTTTTTATTAATTCTTTCTGCCTTCTTAATTCTTCTACTCTTCTTATTATTATCCTGTCTTGTATTTCTATAATTATCAACACTTCTCTGTAATAGACCTCTTTGACCTCTAATTTCACTATTTATCCAACTAAGATTCCAACTCATTATATTACATTCCTTTTCATAATCATCTCTTCTACCATGATATAATGGATTTAATACTCTCTTATATATACAATTTGTAAATTTAAATTCATTTGAAAAGAATGATTCTGATTTAAATTCAATTTGTTTTGGTATCCTAATTGTATATGTCATTGGAATTGTATTTAATGAATAAATAAATGATAAATGTTCAATATTATCCTTAAATGTAATAATTGGTTTAAAACTTGGCATTGGTCCAGGTTTTGAATTAAATTTTAATATATTTTTATTATTTTCAATTATTAAACTTGAAATATTTGTACTTGTACTTGTACTTGTGTTGTTTGCATTTGAATTGTTTGTAATTGTATTCGTATTTGTATTGCTTGTATTACTTGTAATTGGGTTTGAGTTGGAGTTGTTTGTAGTTGGAGTTGTATTTGTAGTTGGATGTAAATTTGATGATTGATTGATATAATGATTATTTATATCAATATTTTGTATTGGTTGAACTATTTGAACCTGTTGTTGATTTATATTTTGATTCTGGGTTTGTATTTGGGTTTGTATTTGATTTTGTTGTTGGTTTTGGTATTGTATTTGGTTTTGTATTTGATTTGAATTAAAAGGTTGATTTGTATTATGCAATTGAATTGTATTAAAAGGTTGATTTGTATTTGGAAATTGATAATAATAATGATTATTTGGTATTAATTGATATTGATGTTGATATTGTTGTTGATATGGTGGTTGAAATTGATATTGTAGTTGAGGTTGATGTTGTACATGTGATTGTAAATGTGGTTGTATTTGTAATTGCTGGTATTGTAATTGAGTAGGTTGTAATTGTAATTGAGAAGATGGTAATTGTTGTTGTAATTGAAATTGAGTAGGTGGTAATTGAGAAGGTTGTAATTGTTGATAATATATTAAATTTGAAATTGGAATATTGTTATTTATATTGTTATTTATATTGTTATTTAAATTGGTATTTATATTTGAGATTTCCATATTATTATTATTATTAAATTGTTGAGATTGTTGAGATTGTTGAGATTGAGATTCAAGTTGAAGTTTATTATTATTACAATGATCATATGTAGTTATATTTAAATTATTTGTATTATTTGACATTGTAATTGTAATATTATATTGAAAAGAAATACCTTCATTAGTTTAAAATATAAGAATAGTTTAACATATAACAGTACAAGTATAAGTATTAGTATTAGTATCAGTAGAAGAATTAGAAATAAAAATTGAAATAATTATTAATGATTATATATGTATGTACATATATTCAACACAAATTCAACACAAATTCAACACAAATTCAACACACATATATATATATATTGATAAAATAAAAACAATTGAGGTTATTTAATCATTATATATATATATTAATATAATCAGAAATTAACTTGTAATAAGTTAAATTGATTATACTTATTCAGCCAAATATATATAAGATAGATCAAGTATTATATATTAATTTCATATTTAATAATATATCAACATTTCATAATTATTACAGTTATATTATATACTATATATTAGTATTATATACTATATAATATATCAATATAATATAATAATATGATCAATCAAATTTAAATTAATTTAAACCAGATTTTGAGGCTGCAATATATTAATACAATGTATACTATACTATATTTTTATACTATATTTTTATACTATATTTATATATATGAATATGAGTATATACATTAAGGTATATGTATAATTATATGGTATGTATGTAAGGTTTGTCTTAATATGTAAGTATTAAATTAATCGGTAATATTCATATTTTTTTCAGTATTTAACAATCCTTCTTTCAATACCTTTTTTTGTGTTTGTACTGTATTTGTACTTATATATGATCATATATGTAAAGTATGTAAAGTATGTAAAGTATTAGGCGATGTATGTTATGAATTAAATATGTTAAATTCTGTTGTTTAATGTAGTCAAATATATCTTTAGTATGATGATGATGATGATGATGATGATGATGATGATCTTTAAAGAACCTATAATCTTATACCTTGTTACCTTGTATGAGATATAAGATATAAGATATAAGATATAAGATATAATTTAAATGATCAACAACTATTAATAGTAATTATTATTAACTATATAAAACTTTAAAGGTATATATTAAATCTAATATTTGATAAAAATTGAATCATTAATATCTTTAAATTACAATTATAATATATAAGAGGTAATTAAAAGTATTAAAAGGTTAATTTATGTATAAGTTATTCAATTACCCTCTTTATATCTTCTATTTTATAGAATAGTAATGTAGTAATTATATGTTTACTATGTATAATGTATATTAAGTATAAATTTTAAATATAAAAAATTTATCATGTATGTATCTGCTGATGAGCATCTAACCAAATTAGGATAAATATTTACTATTTACTATTTATATATTCATATTTACTATTTATATATACATATAAATATGAGTATATACATGTATATATACTAATATGTATACTTATATTATGTACTATATTAATAACTATTACTATTGAGAGTACAACTATAGAGTGTATGTTATATAATAAATTAATAATGTACTAGGAATTGCTAAAATCAATACATCCAAACATTTATTTAATATATTATTAAGTTAATTAAATAATTCGAGGGCAAATTGAGGTATATACATATATACATATATTACTATTTTATAATACTATTAGAGATATTACAATTTATAGAATAAAAATTATTTAAATAAGACTTAATTATTAATATTTCATATACAATTTCATATTGATATTTATATTCATATTGATATTGATATTCACATTATTCAATTGATTGTTATAATGGTTGATTGTTATTATATTTACTATTTGTTATAATATTTATTGTAATTTATCAATTGATTGTTATGATAGTTAATTAATTGTTATGAGAATTAATTGATTGTTATAATAGTAAATAGTCATATGTACATAAGGTATATTAAAATATTAAATGAATTGATAAAATTTATTTAGAACATGAACAACTTGATGTACCACATTTACAATCACCATCACATGTACAAGTCTTTACAGGTTTTGATTCTGATGAATTATTAATTAAAGATTTAATTTGATTAGTATAGGACATTATTAAAGTATTTGTTTTTTGAAGTATTTGATATATAGTTATATTACTATTATTGAATTAAAAGTAAAAAGTAAAAAGTAAAAGTAAAGAATTAAATAGATATAGACTCTCTTTATATATAAATAAATAATAATGATTTTGAGTACTTTATGCTGATTATTAAACCAGCCACAAAATGAATCTTTTTCTAGAATATTTTTATTTTATTTTATTTGTTAATTTTTGTTTGCTTTTTCTATTTACGGAGTTGAAACCGGTTTGTTTCATCTTTTTTCTTCTTCTTCTTATTTTTTTTTTAATAATTGTGGCTGGTGAATATTATTTGCTATAAAAAAAAATTAGTAAGAGAAGAAAAAAGAGTCAGAAAAAGAAATGCCTTTGGTTTAATTCTTTTAAGTATTAACTTTACATGTGTTTATTGCTATGCTGTCTTTGTTTTTATAAATATTTAATATCTTAATAATCTTATCAGATATTATACTATATTATTTTACTAATAATATTGTATTATATTAAATTGTATTCACGTTAGTATTAGTAATAGTAATAGTAATAGTAATAGTAGTAGTAATAGAAGAAGTTCCGAAGGCACGAGGCATCTTTTTTGGTATGTGACACATAATTTTTTTTTTTTTTTTTAATTATTAAAAATTAAAAAATAGTAGTAGTAGTAGTAGTAGTAGTAATAACAAGAGTTATAAGTATTAATAGAAAAAATTTTTCATTTATCTTATTTAACCTTATTATATTTGATCTTATAATATTGATATTTTTAAATATCTTATTTATTTATTTCATTTTATATTATATTATATTATATTATTTATACTATTTTATATATATTATTCATAATATTATATCATTTTAGAAAGATTAACATAAAATAATTTAGCATTGGTTATCAGATTTAATCTTTTCTTCTTTCTTTATAATATTTTCTTATTGTATCATTTCATATTTATAATCATATATTTATTTAATCATATATTCATTTAATCATATATTCATTTATTCAATCATATATTTATTTAATATCAAAGAATCATTCAATCATATTAGAATCAAAAGATGTCAAATCAACAAGAACAAGAACAAGAACCAGAAAAATTATACTTTTCATATAATTATATTCATAAACTTTGTAAAGAAACTGCTGTTGAAATTAAAGAAACTTTTAAACCTGATGTTATAATTGGTATTAGTGGTGGTGGATTAATTAGTGCAAGAATTTTAAGAACATTTTTAAGAGAAAAGGGACAAAAAAATATTCCAATTCAAGTTATTGGTTTAAGTCTTTATGAAAATACTAGTATAAGTAATTCTAATAAAGATAGTGAAGAAGGTAATGAAAATGAAAATGATAATGATGATACTAAGATTGGTAAAGAAGTTATTAGAACTCAATGGTTAGATTTTAATGTATTAAGTGAACAATTCAATTCACTTGTTGGTAAAAATGTCTTAATTGTTGATGAAGTTGATGATACAAGAACAACTTTACATTATGCAGTATCTGAATTAGAAAAAGATATTAAGATTCATGCATTAAAGAATGGATTATCAAATACAAATTCAAATTTTGCAATCTTTGTATTACAAAATAAATTAAAACCAAAGAAGGCAGAATTAAGTAATGAAATTATGAATGGTCATTATTTTGCTTCAAGAAATGTTCCTGATAAATGGTTATGTTATCCATGGGATGCTGATGATATTGATTCTCATACTGAACTTGCCATTTCTCAAGGTTATAATTAAATTAAATCAATTATACAATTTCTCTTTTTTTTTTTTTTTTTTTTTGCTTTTGTACTCTTTAATTACTTGAAACTTTCTAGATAATGGAATTTGTAATTAGTAAATTTATAATTCATAACATTAGATAGACATCACTAGTCTATAAGATTAGTAAAATTACAATTATTAGTACTATAGTAATAGTTAAGAAATTTGATCATGTGACCATCTACAAAGACTACAGGGCTTCAAACCAAAATCAACTCTGCTTAATAAAAAAAAAATCAAGCTAAGGTTATGTACATCAAATCCTACAATAAATAGTTGACCAGACTATAAATTTAAGAAGTTGTTCATCAAATTATTAATATAAATTATCAATAATTTGGGAAAGGCTGTATGGAACAATATTTTAATTCATTATTCTTTAATATCTATTATATATATATAAGAATATTTATAGTGTATTGATTGTACAACGGAAGTTTTAAAAATAATTTATAATGGTCAAATGATCAAATTAATACGGAATTATGGGTCACTAACTAATGATTAAAACGTTTTTAATCTTAAGTTACTTGTAAATCATTCATTGGTCAATAAGTATATGTAAGGTTTATTAAACTTGTAATCAATTGAAATACTTTTATTGATAGTGTTAAATTACTATCTTTACTGTTTTTAAATTATAATCAAGGTAAGGAGGGACACTTTCGGAGTACTGCATTTAACCAATTAGTATATAGCAGTAATATTATTTACCTATTCTAATACTAATTATAATCAAATGACTAACTAGCCACAAATAACACTAATCTATTAATCAAATCATATCAAATCAAGAAAGAAAAAGGTCCAAAAAATAAAATTATTAATAATAAAAGAGAAAAAAAAGGTGTCAATTAATATTCAAAATTCAAACATGGTCTTAAACCCACCCAATCAACAAACAGTAACAATTAAATTTATATACTGTAAAAACAAGATTGTGAATTAAAAAATTAATTACAAGACTTGGTATATATATAGAAAAAGAAAATATTAACATTAGCATTACATAAACACACCTTATGACCATTATATATAACATTTTGTATATATCTATATTTACTTTTGCTGTTTTTGTTCTTTGTAAATTGATCAATAGACGTTTACTTTTAGGTGTCACTTTTATAACATCAATATTTTTATTAATTAGTAATTGACTATACATTGGAAGTATTATATGGAAATATAAAGACTATCAATACATATATACATATACATACAAACATACACTTATAAACTATATGAACTTTAACAAGTGTCAAGAGATAATCAACAAAATCAAAATTAAGGTGTCAATTTTTAACTAAATTTTCAAAGAGAGAAAAAAAAAAAATTACACTTACCAAAAAAATCAAAGCTGCTAAAAATTAAAATAAAAACGTATTCATAAGACTAAATGATAATAGAAACTTCATCAAATTATCAATACCCTTCAACAAGATTAGCCCCAATAAATAATAATAATAATAATAATACTAATAATAATGATGAGAATAATAATAAGAATAATGATCCAACTCAGTTGATATCTAATACTCGATCATTCAATAAGAATTCGGAAATCAATTTAAATACTTTGAATAATAACAATACTAATTATAATGATAATCAAAATAATGTTGAATTAAATATATCAACTACTATCATGAATGATATTAATTTAACAAATATTTCAAATTCTATTGTATCTGATATGATTATATCAAATACAAATAAGAATCATTTGCAAAATCATTTGCAAAATCAATTAACAACAAATGCAATAACTGAATATAATGAACAAAATATGAGTTATCCATTATTTTTATTTCCTGATCTAAATAAGGCAAGGTATACATATAATGATATAGTTTCAATAAGAGAAAATTCAAATCTAAGTAATTCAACTTCTTCAACTTCAGTGGTTTCAATTAATGATGATGGAATTGAATATAATTCAATTAATGAGAATAATAATAATAGTACTGGTGGTGCTGGTGGTAATAATAGTATTGAGTTTTATGATAATGATATAGGATTGGAAGTAATTTATGATAATAATGATACTAATGACAATAATAATAGTAATAAAAATAGTAATACCAATAATGAGGAATCAGATTATAAAATTTCATTGAAAAATTTCATGAATTCAAAGCAAAATGATGATTATGATGAGTTTAATATTAATTCAATAGTTAATAGTGATAATGATAATGAAAATGAAAATGGTAATGGTAATGAATATAATAATGTGTATAATTATGAAGGTAATGATAAACATGTAAATGGCAATGGAAATGAACAGATATTAAATTTTGAAGGACTAAAAGGAATGAAAGAACTAGAATATAATGATAACGATAATGAGGATGATAATGAGGATGATAACGAAGATGATACATCAATGATGATATGTACAAGAGTGAATTTAAAATCTAAAAAGAGATCTAAATCAACAGGTGATACTATAGATAACTATAATAATAGCAAGAATAATATTAATATTAATAACATCAATTTAAAACCTAAGATAAATAAGAAAAAGGCAAGATCAAATCTATCAAATTCAATAACAAAGATTTTATTAACTTGGTTATTAAATAATTTGAAATATCCATATCCATCAAATGATGAAAAAGTAATGCTCTTAAATAGTACTGGATTAAAATTAGGACAATTAGATAATTGGTTTATTAATACAAGAAGAAGAAAATTGAAATCTTATAGACTCTTGAAATCTGAAGGGAAACTTGATCAAGATATTATTATGACTTGTTGTACTGCATCATCTACTCATCTTTGAAAGGTTCTTTTTATACATATAATTTAGATAGGTGATAAATATTATACAGTAATGATACAATGGTTATAATTCTACTATTCGTAAAATCACTATTGATTAATTATTAATTTATTAAATATGCTTTATATAATTTATATATTATTATTATTGTTGTTGTTGTTGTTGTTTCGTTGTAATTAATGATTGGTCCATTTTTCAAGATATTCATTTCTTAATCATATCCATTGGGAAATTTAAATCAAATGATCTTAAAGGTGGTAATATACCAGATGCACTACCTGAATTATTCTCTGATTGATAACTTGCTCTTGATGAAGTAGCAGCTGAACTTGCTAAATGGTTCAAACTTTGTAGATTGGTTATACTATTGACATGGCTCATAATACCTGATCTACCATTAGTATTATTATTAATACTAGTACTAGAATTTGAATTAACATTACTTGGATTTATTCTTGGAGATATATTTGGTGTTTGTAATGGTGTTTGATCTGGTGTTGTTCTTCCTGATATTTTCTTTTGTTGATTTTGATTATGATGTAAACCTGATTGAGAGAACATTGTTGATGATTGAATTATTGGAGTTGATGGAGTGGTTGAATTGTTTGTATTATTATTATTGTTATTGGTATTAGAGGAGCTTGTACTTAATAGTAGAGTAGTATGGGATTGTGATTTAAATAAATGTTGTTGTTGTTGAGGTGATAATATGGATGAATTACCCGATATTGAAGTTGATGAAGATTGAGCACTTGTTAAATTTGAAGTATTTGCTGAAGAATTATTATTATTAGTGGTAGTAGTAGTATTATTATTAATATTATGATAATTGTTGTTATGAGTATGAGTATAAGCCTGACTTTGGCTATGGGTATTATTATTATCAATGTTTTGAATGTTTGAAAATGAAGCAGATGCAGCATTTGATAAAGCATTTAAATTTAAAAAGGAATTATTATTTGAATTTAATGGAGAATTAGGTCTTGACATTTTATTAAAATGACGATATAGATTACCTAATCCTGGATTTGATGAATTTGATAAATTTGGTGATGATATTTTTGAATTTCTAATTATACCACGATGTTCATAATATTCATCATCATAATCATCATCTTCATAATCTTCATCATCATTTAAATGTTGTCTATTTAAATCTGATAATGATATATGTGATTTTGATTTATGTTTTAATAATTTTGAAGTTATATGATTATTATTATTACTAGTATTGTTATTATTATTATTCAAATGATTCTTGGAAAGTTGATTTAGATCAGTTGAAGATGAAGATGATAATAATGGAGTTATTGGATTAACTCTTAATGGTTTGAAATATTGAGTCAATGATGGTAATGATTTAACATACTGTAGATCTTGTTCCTTAATGTCTTTAATAGTTGATGATGATGAATTTGCCGTTGTTTTAGCCGTTGTCTTTGCAGTTGTTGTTGTTGTTGAAGATGTAAAGGAAGATGTAGAAGAAGATGATTTCAATTTTTGTTGTTCCTTTTCTAATTCTAAAGAGGCAGCAGTAGCCAACATATCAATATCAAATGATATTAACTTTGAAGGTGAATTAGGTATACTATTTGATATTGTTGATGATTTTTTAGATATTTGTTTTATTGAATTATTTGATTTTAAATTTTGTAATTGTGATGAATTTGAAGTTGCAGTTACATTTTCCTTTGAAATTTCAGTTGTTGATATTGAAGATGATATATTTGAGAAAGGATTTGAAATTAAATTTAAATTTGGTATTGATTGTTGATGATGATGCATTAATAATGCTTGAGCAGCTTGTTCCTTTTGTTGTTGTTGTAATAATTGTTGAGCAGCAACTTGTTGACCAATTTGTTGATTAACAGTTGGAGTTCTTCTTTTATAACTTCTTCTCTTTGAATTTGGATTATTATGAATTCTTGAATGTCTTGTTAATTCATCAGATCTTGAAAATTTTTTAAAACAACCAGGAAATTTACAATGATGAGGCTTTTCACCAGTATGAGTTCTAATATGTCTTGTTTGATGTTCTAATCTATGGAAAGCCTTATCACACATGGGACATTCATAAGGTCTTGGTAAATCTAATTTTGAATTTGAATTTGAACTTGATGATTTTGATATACTTTGTAACTTAGAGTCATTATTCTTTATATCATTATTCTTTATATCATTATTATCATTATTATTATTATTATTTATGCTTGGTGAAATATTGTTATTTATGCTTGATGGAGAATTATTATCATTATTAATAGAAGTAGTAGTAGAAGAAGTAGTGATGATATTATTAGGTATCTTATTAGAAGTTGAATCTAATTCTTGTTTAATATTAGATGGATTTGCAATAGTTATACCCCCCATTTGAAATGTCTTCAACTCTTTAAATAAATGAATATATATCTTGTATATGAAAAAAAAAAACTATTAAAAAGAAAGGAAAGAAAAAGAAAGAAAAGAAAGATATAGGATATAGTATATAATTCAAAAGATGAAATATGATTAAATGATTAAGTTATAAAAATTTTTTTAAAGTGGCAAAATTATAACTTGTTTTAATTCTTTTATAACGTTTTTTATGATTTTATAAATTTTTTAAATTTTTTTTTTATTGTAAATTTTTTTTTTTTTTTAATTTTTTTTTTTAATTCTCAATTTTTTGGAGAAACAGAAATTTTTAATTATTAAAAAATTTTACAATTTTGCAATTTCAAATTAAGAATTTTTAAAGAGTAAACCAGTTTTATGATTAATGATAAGAAATTAGAATGATGATCCTGTTAAATAATGTAAAATATTGAATAATTAGTATATATTAAGTATAGAGTAAAAACAAAAAACGCATAAGGAGAAAACCAAAAAAAGAAAAAAAAAAAGTAATAATTTCTCCGGATTTGAAAAAAAATAAAAAAAATTTGAATTTGGTGGAGGTAGATTTCCAAATGGGGAAATAAAAATGTACTTTGATCTGTATTTAGAAATTTCTCCAAATTATTCTCAAAAAATTTAAAATTTTGAATTTTTGAAATTAAAATTTGAAATAAAAAAAAAAACCGAAGCGCCGGAATAAATAATTTTTCCCGGGACAAGAACCTTTTTTTTTAATTTTTTGATTTTAAATTTGAAGTTAATTTTGTCCATTTAGCCTAAATTGAATTTTATAGCATAGTAGAATATAAACTATTATGATGTTTAATATTATATAATTATTATAGTTCTTTATTTACTTAAAAGACTATATTCTATATTAATTATATATCTCCATTCTATATATATATGTTTACTTGTAGTATAAAAAGGTATATAGAAACGAGGATAAATAGTAATAACAATAACAAAGGCAAGGAGAGAAGACAGAAGACAAAAATAAGGACAAGAGACAAAAGGCAAGAGACAAAAACAAAGATTAAATAAACAATTAGTTAATTAAAAAACTTAAATAACAGTTTGAATTATTTAATGACTTAAAATATACATATAAGTTATTATTTACTATATGAAGTTTATTAACTATCAATTCATATTTGTACTTTAAGAAATTAAAAATTAAAAATTAAGAATTAAAAATTAAAAATTAAAACAGTTATTTTTAATTGATTGACACAATTATGTTATTGGCTAGAATGATAATTAGTACTTGTATATGTTTACAACCATATTAATACTTTTAATACTGAATAACCTATTATTTATTTAACTAAACACTATATATACTTCATATCTTATTTCATTAGCAATAATAACATCATATAACACTACTTTTAAATACAATATCAGTATATAACATATAAAGAAAGATGGAATAGATAATGATCTATGATTGGCAGAATTTTCAAAAAAATTAAAATTAAAAATTTCTTTTGCCGCACTTTAAAAAAAAAAAAATGTTATTCGACGACAAAAAATTAAAATTAAAAATTAAAAAAAAAAAAAAAAAGACCCAATTTTTTATGGATATTTTTATATATAAAAACCACAATTTGTAACTTTGATATTACGGTATACATTATCTTATCATTATAATTACTATAGTTATTATATTATTAATTATTTAAATATTAGTATATATAGTCATAATTATACTGACTATATACACATACACATTCATCAATTCAAATAAGAAAAGGAAAGAAGAATATAAATAAAATTACCCTACCTCTCTATCACCCTTTTTTATTTTCTTTTTTTTATTTTAATTGTTATTTAATTTTTTTTTTTTTTTAATTTTAATTTTATCTATTCCATCTACACCTAAAAAATTAAAAAAAAAAAAAACTATCAATTATTGAACAACAAAACAACTCTTTAAATACACTATACTTATAGAACCACATATTTAAACATATTGGATTGAACATTGGAGTATGATTTGGCAATCTGGTTTCGAACATTCGAACTCAAACAATATATTCATTCCTGATCCTTCCTTAGATCCTATCTATACATCTTTTACCAATATTTTAAACTCTACAAATTCAAATTCAAATTTAAATTCAAATTCAAATTCTAATACCGCTGGTAATAATAGTTTATTTGATAATCAATACAACAACAGTAATAAAAACAATAACAACGATCCTATTATGAATATGAATCTTATTCAAGATATTAATAAAGCTTCCATATCATCAACTTCAACTTCTACTTCTTCAACAACCTCAACTGAACCTTATATCAATTCTTCTTCTTCTTCTGGTCCTGGTTCTTCTTCTGGTTGTGGTTCTGATGCTAATGCTGAAGTTAATAATACAAAGGTTAATAATAATGAGACCAAGATTAATGAACCTTGTATTAATTCAAACTCTTCATCTTTATCAATATCATTATCAAATAATCAATCTGTTGAAGAATTAGATCCTATATTATTACCAACTAATCTATGGGGTGAAATATCTTCAAATCAACTAAGAGTTATTAATAATAATAATCAAAATAATAAGCATATTAATAGTAGTGGTAGTGGTAGTAATGGTCATACTGTGTATGCTCCTGGTTATTCAAATGAAATTCCAAAGGAAATTTATAATAATAATAATTCAACTAATAATATTAATGATAATTCAATTAATATTAATGCTCATTATCATCTATATCAACAACAACAACAGCAACAACAGTATCAACAACAACAACAACAACAACAACAATTACAATTACAACTACAACAACAATTACAGTTACAATTACAATCACAGTTACAACAGAATTCAAATAATTATCAAATTAATCAACTTCAAAATAATGATTCATCATTATGGAATAACTCAATAACAACAGCTCAACTTCAATCACAATCACAATCACAATCACAATCACAATTTAATAACATTAACAATAGCATTAATAATAACAATATTATTAAAAATAATAATGATATTAATAGTTTACCAAATCAACAATTAACTAATTTACAAATATTACAATTATTACAATCTCAGTCTCAATCTCAATTACCTGTTCAACATCAAAATCAGTCACCATCTCATTTACTCCATCATCATTCAATATCTTCAAACCTATCAATGGATGGATCAAATTCAACATTGATTCCATCACCAACAACAGATTCAATTACACAATCTTTATCCTCTTTAAACATTTTGGATTCATCTTCATCACCATCTTCTTCACTATTACCAACTTCAACAAATAGAATTAGTAATACTTCTTCATCAACTACTCCAACTACTAACTCCATAAATACAAATTCTTCTTCCTCATCCTCCTCATCCTCCTCTTCTTCATCTTCTTCTTCAACTACTACTACCACTACTACCACTATTGATTCAACTACCATTACTGCTATTGCAAATAATAATAGTAACATTGATTCAACAACTGATTTAACATCAACTTCTAATGATGAATTAGATCCAAGAGTAAATCAAATCTTATATAAGACTGAACTTTGTCAAACTTTTTTGGAAACTAATCAATGTCCATATGGTCTTAAATGCCAATTTGCTCATGGTCATGAAGAATTGAAATTTATTGATAGAGGTAATAAATATAGATCAAAGGATTGTATGAATTGGGCTAAACAGGGTTGGTGTAAATATGGTAAAAGATGTTGCTTCAGACATGGTGATAAATGATCTACCACTATCATTATTATTATCATTATTACTATCACTATTACTATTATTATGATGCTTTATGATGCTTTATGTTATTTTATTTTATCTTATTTATTCTAATTATATTACAATAATGATTTATGGGTTATTTAATCATAACTATTTATACTATTACTTCAATACTCTACTTTTTCATGAATTTATGAACCAATTGTTATTAGCCATATATTAATAATGTTTATTTTTTTTCTTTTATTATTCTTCTTATAAAATTATAATGTCAATCATCATTAATCATCATTCGCTGATTATTCATGCCAATTGTTTTTTAAAACACTATTATTTAATCATTATCACTATTCTTTATAAAAATTTATTACTAACGTTAAAAAAAACACCTTTTTTTCGCTTTTATTTCCATTCTTTCTATTTTTTACTTATACTACTTCTACTACCACTATTATCAGAACTTTATTATTATCATTATCCTTATTATTTTTATTTTCATTATTATTATTATTATATTACTATATTTATGTTTATGTTTATGTTTAATCATGGTTTTTTCAAAGGGAAAACAATATATATAATTATCACCATTATTTTACTGCTTACCAAATACAGCAACGCCAAATTCGATTATTACTACTACTAACTTGGATAAAAACTCAAAAACTACTCTTTAAAAAAATATAATTCATAAAATTATATGATATTATACTAATATTTTAAATTAGATTATATTATGCTTATACTTTTATAGTTGATTAAATTATTCATGCTTTTTAGGTGTTTCATATGTCTCATCGTGTTTACTTCAAATGCTGATACTTTTAAATGCTGATATGTTTTTGATGCTGATCTTTAAACTTTTCTATTTCTTATAGCTCATCATTATTGCCTTTTTATACCCATTCATAACTTCAGCGTTCATCTTATAACCCTGTATACTACTTCCATGCTGATTATCATTACTAATTGCATTACTGTTATCATTATTATTCATATTAGTAGTAGTAGTAGTAGTAGTATTATGACCACCAAATTGTATTAAATTAGGAATTCTTCTTAATCTATATCTATGATACAATGATCCTCCATATTGATAATTATAACATTCTTGAACTGCTCTCTTTATCTCTAATGTTTTCTTATACTCTTGAAATTGAAATTGAAATGTCTTTATATGATTCATATATAGTTGTTTATTAGTTAGAATCAATGATTTTTTACTATCAAAATCATCATTCAACTCTTGAAATATTATCGATTGAATTTCAATAGGTAAATTATGTATCATAATATTAACTATTCAACGTTGTAGTGAGTATTGTTGTTTTCAATATTGATTATAGATATAAGGTTAGATGTATGTTTATTGTAATACCGTTAATATTTAGCAAAAAAAATAACTGGTAATAGTTTAGATTTACAGATGGAAAAGATAATTTTCAATTCTTCAAATTTACAATGACAAAAGTATTACAAACTCTAGAACATTAATTATTAAATAGTTTGATCATAATTCATTCAAAATATTTTCTTAACTCCTTTTTAAACACAATTAGTTATCCATTTTCCCATTCCACTTAATACATATATAGTCATGGAACCACAACATCCAACAACGACGCACTAGTCACTAATAATAATTAATTTTATTACAGTTTTTAGCGTTAAATAATTTAAAGGTGTTTTTAGGTTGTGTGGCCAAAAGAAAAAAAAAAAAATAAGTGAAAATTTGACACCTTTTTTTGTATGCCCAATTTGGAAATTTACCATATCCCGCAGTTAGATATTTGTAAATAGAGATTGAAAGATGATTTTAATAGTGACTTGGTTTTTTAATAACAATGTATATGAATAATCATATTACTCGAGGATATCTTTCAATTCTCTCTTTCTATTCACTTTTTTTTCTTTTTTTTTGGTATATATTTACTTAACAATTTTCAAGATTCTATGAAAAAAAAAAAAAAAAAAAAAAAAAAAAAAAAAAAAAAAAAAAAAAAAAAAAAAGAAAAAAAAAAAAAAAGGGCCTGAACCGGGATCGATCATTTTATCTAAAAGATCAGTTACTATGGTTATTACTCTTTTTGCTATATCATACTTGTTTAAACTTAAATCTCTAAATCTTTCATTAGTATTTATTATTAAACATTTTCAAATTTGGGATCACTGGTGTAAAATAGTGATGCTTACCCTATTCAAGCATAAAGACTTTAACAAATTAAATCGTACAAAATGATTAAATAATTAGTAGAAGATAGTAGATATTATCAATAATTTGTTTTCAAATTATCTATTAGTTATTAAAATAAATTATTACATAGTTCTTTAATATAATTAATTAATGTTATTAAAAAAAGTAGTATGATCTAGTCATTATTGGAACACGCCATCAATTCAGCAAAATCATTTATAGTGATATCTGATTTCAGACACATATCTCTGAATAGACTATCTGGTTTACTGAATAATGTGATTGGTTTATCAAACTCAATGACTCTACCTTCATTCAAAACTAATATTTTGTCATAATCAAGAATTGTTTTAAGCCTATGAGCAATACATAATATAGTACACTTCTGGAAAACTGGTGAATGTTTCAAAATATTTTGAACTTGATTATCTAACTTATAATCAATTGAAGATGTTGCCTCATCCATAACAAGAATCTTCGAATTTCCGAATAATTTACTTTTAGATCTCATAATAATTCTTACCATTGATATCATTTGTCTCTCACCTAATGATAAGTTATTACCTTCATCTTCTATATTCATATCCAGATTGAATTCAAGTCCGACTAGACCCATAGCATCATATAATTCAGCATCTTCGTATTCATCGAATGGATCAAAATTAGATCTAACTGTGCCATAGAATATTGCTGGATCTTGAGGGATAATTGATAACCTTGATCTTAAAGAATCTAAGTTAAGATCATGAATGTTAGTACAATCAATATATATATCACCACCGGTTAGTTCATTGATTCTGAAAAGTAGGTTGATGATTGAACTTTTCCCAGAACCAGTTCTTCCCACAATACCAATTCTTTCACCACCTTTAATCTTGAAAGAAATTCCTTTGATAACTAGTGGTAAATCTTTTCTATATCGCAATTCAACATTTCTAAATTCTATAGAACCATTGGATGGCCAGTTAGAGTCCAAATTTTCAATTCCTATCAAAGATTCCTGTGGAAGTTCGTGAATGAATTCATATATTCTTTCCACTGAATTCATATCATTCTCAAATCTGATTTTCACTCTCATTAAAACCGATACAATACTCGAAAGTTGAACAACATGAGAGATTAAAACACCTGTATCAGATGCACTCAATCCAAATACACCAGTAACAGCAAGTAAACTAACCAATAATGCAATCAACGAAGCAATAAAATCTAATCTAATAGATAACCATCTTTCATCAACTATAGTTAAAAAATAAGCACTATCAAAATTATCTATCAAGCTTAAAAATCTCTCTTGAAATCTCTTAGTTGAATTCATTAATTTAATATTATTCAATCCTGATAAAGATTCATTAAACTGAGCAAACACTTTTGACCTCTCTGTTGATTCTAATCTCTTCAAATCTAAGGCTGAACCTTGATAAAACACTGATAAATAGTAATAAAAAGCAAAGACAAATGGGTAGGCAATAAAGATCCATGGTATATAGATCCCACATAGTATGAAAATTGATCCCATTGATATCAATGAAATAACATAAATCATAACTTGATCAGAGATATCCCTATCCATAACATCAGTATCTTTAGTATATCTATTCAAAATCCTACCAATGGGGGTAATGTCAACAAACCAAATAGGTATTTTTAACAATTTTTGTAATGATGCATTGAACATTCCAATTGTTGCCTTATTACAAAAAGTGTTGCACATGAATAGAATAGACGTTGTTGAGATAGTAGAAAGAAGACAAATTGCAATATAAAGTCCAATATAAGCACCATTTGATAATTTGAAAGAATCTGAAATCCAGTAGGATAACCAAACTGTGCTGAAAACCAATAAAAACCCTGTAATAATGCAACCAACACCCAAAGCAGGGATCATTATGTATTTCATCTTAGCTCCAAACCCTTGGTCAATATATTCGGAGTAGACTTCCTTTGGTATAGAGCCTAACATTCTTTCTTCCTCTACATTTACTGGAGTATTGCTCTTCTTATCAGTGATAATTTCACTTTCCAAATTTGAATTGACATCCTCTAACTTTTCTTGTAGAATATCAGTGGGATCGAGTGTGTTATTTGTTTCAGTAGTTGTTGTATTGGTAAATTTCATGAGTTCAAGAAATTTCTCATTGGAATTGAATAGTTCTTCTTCAGCCCCAATCTCAATTGTGCCATCTTGGTTTAGGAAAATGATTCTATCTGCACTCTTTATTAATGAAAGCTGATGAGTAGCCAATAATATAGTTTTATCTTTTGAGATACCATTAATACAATTATCTATTATGTATTTACCAACTCTTGAATCTACAGCACTTAAAACATCATCAAGCAATATTATATCAGTATCTGAATAAATAGTTCTTGCCAACTGTAATCTTGATTTTTGACCACCAGATAGAGTTATCCCTCGTTCACCAACCTGTGTTAGATCACCACTCGGTAAAGTTTGCAAATCAACATCTAACGTAGTGGCCTTTAAGATGTTTTCGTATTTGACAGAATCGTATTCATTACCAAACAATATATTTTCTTTTAGGGTTTCATTTTGAATCCATGATGGCTGAGAACAATATGATATTGATCCATTGATTCTAACATTACCATTAGATTTTATCATTAGACCTGCAATTGCATTCAACAATGATGATTTTCCTGAGCCAATGAGACCAGTAATAACCACAAATTCACCCTTTTTAATTTCAAGATTAATATCCTTCAATCTGAATATGCTTTTATCTTGTTTTTCTTTAGGTTTAATATCTGTACTGATTTCCTTCTCATTATTCTCCACTCCATCAACTGAAAGATCATGATCATCCTTTTCTGGCCATTCAAACTGACCGTGAGTTATTGAAATGGCATATGGTACTTGTTCATCATTTAAATGTTCAATATAATCAACTTCTTCTTCAGCTTGTAGAAATTCAACAACTCTACTTAGAGCAATATCACCGTCTATCCAATATGCGAATGAGTTAGGTAACATTTGTAACAGTTGTCTAATAGAATTGAACATTGTGATAGCTGAAAAGACATTATAGGATGCAAATCCTGTTCCAATGGAGTGATTATGTTCATGTTGAACACCATAAAGTGTTAAAAAAGTAACCATGATTGAAAGTGTTGGAATTGAAAGAATTGTGGAGAGCATGAATGATTTAACTAATTGTAGTTTTAATAAAAAGTGAGTTTCTAAAGATCTGATGTTATAAATCTTTTTATAGAATGAATTTTCCCAATTATAGAATTTAACAAATTTAATTGAATTTACAAGTTCTCTAATCAATGTTAATCTATGATCAATATATGACAATGTAGCAAGACGATACTTTTTTAGTTTCCTATGCAATATCAAACTAATAAATATTGATGAGAAAACAGTAGCAATACCAGCTAATGCAGATACACCAAGTTCAACAATTAAAATGACAATAACAACAGCAAATGAGACAAAAAATGACCAAATATTATGATATACACTAATAGCTTGATCAATTTTACTCAAATCATTCATCATTAATGAACTGATTTTACCATTAGTATACTTAAGCCTTGATTTATCATTCAATTTAAACATCTTTTCATAGATTATATTAGTTAGTACTGATTTACTTTGAGCACCAACAAGATTTGCATTATGAAAGTATAATGCAGTTGCAACAGAAGAAACAGTCAAAATAAGAAATAAACCAATTGAGTAACCAATTGATTTTTTAATGGGTCCTTGATAATCAACATTTTTAACTAAATATCTAACGATTAAAGGAGTTAAAATTTTCGATAAATCCGCAATGGCTTTTGAAAGACCACCTAACCAATATTCAAATTTGAATGTATCATTCAATGAAAGTAATAAAAGATTCTTGCCATATAATAATTTATCATCACTATTCTTTAATTTCCACTTATCTACTCTTCTATTATAATTTTTTGCAAAATCAAGACAGTTATATTTGATGGACATCGAGCCAAGATCGTACAGATCTTCCTTTTCAAGTCTTCTATTATATCCAGTAACAATGATTTCAGTAGCCCATTGAATAGTTAATTTGGATAGTATATTCGCCGTGATATATGGATATTCCTTTCTTTCATTAGGCTTTGGAATCGGTTTAGGGGTACTTCCAATTAATAATGTTATAACCTTAGATCTATCTGGTTTAATAATAGGAGTCATTCTATCATTATCAAGCCTCACGCCTTCAAATTCACCCATTTCTTTGAAATTTAATAGATTGATTTGAAGTTGAAACCAAAGAATATTATGATAGAATGAGTATCATTCGTTCAACAAATTATCAGTCTTTGACATACGCCTAATATTTATACTATTGTGCAATTGTGATTCTTCAAAGTATGATGGATAAATACATCAATGTTTTAGCTACTATTTTCGGTCGTATCTGCCCATTACAGATATTTCCCCTAAATCATCCCCGTTAAACGCGTTTTCAGAGGGCAGAAGAAACGAAATAGGGGTTTAGTGCTAGAACTTTAGTTTGGTATATATAAAAGCTTACAACATAATATACATTTATGCCAGATCTTCTTTACTCACCACTATCAGCATCAGTAGTAATACTACTAAGTAGATAATATTTATGTTAATACTTGAATGTTGTCTAGATGTGGAAATTCCCTTTTTCGGTAATTTTATGTTTTTTTAAAAAAAATTCAATTTTTTATTCTGAAATTGACCATCAGAAAGGCCGTACCTTTCATACACAAAACTGATAACTACTATTCTGCTACAAACATTTCACGATTTATCAAGAGCTACCCTTTGTACATATCATCATTCCTGCTCTCTGATACACATATACACATCATAAATCTTGTCTCTTGTACCTTAAATATCATCTCAATCCTCATAGAATCTTGAATTCTATTGACCATCTGTATATAAAACTCATTCTGGTTCAACTGATACTAAAGACAAAATTCTCAAATCCCTGTACAAAGCATCTCATATATTCATCCGTTTGTTTACTACTAATTTAACCTCTCATTTTAATTGGAAGCCATACTCTCTAATAAAAATAAGTAAGTAAGTAATTTCTACTATAATGCGTCTATTTATCAATGAACTTAATTGGGATTCGCCTTTCAAAACTAATATACCAAACAGAACAATTTCATTTGTCCTAAACAGAATCATTCAACTGTCTATAAAATAGTTGACTCTCTCAGTTGATATTTGACATTCTTATTCTACTTTAAGCTTACTCAAATCTTCTGATAACTTCAACCTATTTAATATCAAATAGATAAACATTTAAAGCATTCCATATATTGATCAAATATATAAATAGTTACAAACAATGATTGGTCGTTTTGAATATACCCCACTTAAAACTTACTTTAGCATTTATACTAACATCTTTGGCCCAGTGACTGAACCTAATACATCATGGGAAAAGGCTAGAGAAACTGATTATAAAGATTCTCTTGCCACTACCATTTCAAATACTACTAGTAGTAGTGGTAAAAGCAGTAACAGTATTACTAGTAATAATATTATTAATAATGTCAACATTATTAATAACCCTATTTCATCAGTTTCTTCTGCAAATACTGCTTCTAAACCAATCTCATCGATCTTAGATACTGTTGATCCAGATTTGGAAAGTATCATTTCAAGTTTAAGTGCATCAGCAAGTAATAATATTAACTTGGGAAGAAGAAATTCAAACAGTCAAGGTTCTGATGTCATTATTGACCTTACAAGTGGATTCAGAAGAGGACCATTATCCGTTGGTGCTAATAATAATATTGGTAATGGTGGTAGTAGATTACAACAATCAAACATCTTTGGTTCCGCATCAATTAGTGGAGGTATCCCATCTAGAAGTTCTGCCTCTACTGGTAGATTCATGGATCAATTCTCCTCTGTTGCTGATGCTACTAGAGATGTAGAATTATTATCTGGTGTTACTAGTTCTTTAACCATTGGTAGTACCAGTCACCGTGTTCCCCGTTCAAGAAAACCAAGTTTTTTGGGTTCTGAAGTTGGCACTCCTGGTAATAATAATGGTGGTGTTAATAGTAACTCGAATGGCTCAATTAACAGTGTTACTGGTGTAACAACTGTTCAAGGTTCTGCTCTTAATAATAGTGGTCCAAACTCATTGAGTGAAAGTTTAAATGATCCGATTAATGGTGGTAGAGGCTCAATCTCTGAAAGAATTGATAATTATTTATCAAATTCAAACTCACCAACTCAACAGTTCCGCCATTCATCTGTAACTTCTGAAATGGCTGGTTCTGAACACACTTCAACTGTATTTGATCCAAATGAGAATACTGTTACCAATATTTGGAATCCAGCTTCTGCTACTACTTTTACTCCAATGGCCCAGGAAATTGATCAAGAAAATGGTCAAAATCAGTTTCATCAACAGGAACAGCAACAATACCAACAATCTCATACTGAAGAACAACAACAAAGACAACAATTACCACCAAATATGATGTATATGCCCCAAATGTTTCCATTCCAACCACAATTCCAATATGGTGGTATGCCATATATGACTATGATGAGTCCATCACAAATGATGAGCCCTCAATTGTTAGCACAAACTCAAGCTGGAAATATTAGTGAAACCATTCCAAGTAAGTCTTCTCCCCAAAATGGAGATTTAAGTACAAACAGTGCTGATCACAATAACAGTAACAATAATAATAACAATATGCCGAGCAACAATGATCCTATAAGCGCTGTTGATATTAAACCTGAATTATTAAATGGCCAACAGTTAATGTATCAACAAATGCCAACCTTTGGAAGTCCACCTGCTCCATACATGTATCCTCCTGCTTTTTTACCTTTCTTGATGAATCAAACTTTGGGACCAGGCTCTCCAATTCCTTGTGATCCAAATCAAGGTCCAATTTCACCAACTGTATTCTCTCCCCCACCTCCACCAATTTCAAATTACCATATCAGTCCACCAAATCAAACTCAAAGTCTAAATAAGCAACCACAGCATAATCATAATGGTGTCAATAATAATAATAATAATAATAATAATAATTATAATGGCCATAAAACATCAGGCTCTAATGGTGAAAATACTACTACTGTCAATGCTAATAATGGGGCAATCAAAATCGGTAACAACAGTGGTCGAAACTCAAAGTCCAACAATCGTTTTTCAAAAGTTGCCAATAATAATAGCAATGGTAACAATGTTAATGTTAATGGTCATGAACCTGCCAATGGAAATGGTAATGACAAACAAAACAAAATTAAAGGTGGTTCAAGGCATCATATCTATAGAAGTCCATTATTAGAAGAATTCCGTAATAACTCTGATAAGCAACATCAATTAAATGAAATCTTTGGTTCTGCCGTTGAATTTGCTAAAGATCAACATGGTTCAAGATTTATTCAACAATCATTAAGAACAGCTCCATCTGCAGAAAAGGAAGTATTATTTAATGAGTTAAGAGAAGTATCCATGGATTTGATGCATGATGTCTTTGGTAACTACGTTATTCAAAAATATTTTGAATTTGGTAGTGAATCTCAAAAGAAAGTTTTACTTGAAGAAATGACTGGTAATATTGAAAAATTATCTACTCATATGTATTCATGTAGAGTAGTTCAAGCTGCTTTACAATATTCGAATTCGGATGCTCAAATTGCTATAATTAGTGAATTAAATCCTCAAATATTAGCTATGATTAAAGATCAAAATGGTAATCATGTTATTCAAAAGGCAATTGAAAAATTACCACATGAGAATATTACAGCTATTGTTGTTACTTTGAAGGAGCAACTCTATCATTTATCAACCCATAGTTATGGTTGTCGAGTTGTTCAAAGATTATTAGAATATTCTAGTCCATCTGATCATAAGATCTTGATGGAAGATTTAGGTAAATTTACTTATTACCTAATACAAGATCAATACGGTAATTATGTTATCCAACATATAATGTCTAAAGGTTCAGCTGAAGATAAGGCACCCGTTGTTAATTTTGTTTTAGAGAAACTTATGGAATTCTCAAAACATAAATTTGCCTCCAACGTTGTTGAATGTGTAATTACTTATGGCACGATTTGTCAACAGGATAACTTGTTGGATGCAATTTTACTTGATAATGAAGTTGAAGACGCTGAAGTCAATGATGAATCTCCATTAGCCTCCTTAATTAGAGATCAATTTGGTAATTACGTTGTTCAAAAATTAATTGAAAGCTCAAACTGTACTAAGAGGCCATTGTTAATTAAGAAAGTATATCAATATGTTAACTCATTGAATGATCAATCAGAAGGAAAAAATCTAGCTTCATTGGAGAAATTATCAGACAGTTGTTCTGTTGCCTTAAAGAGGTTAACAGTTTAATTCAATTAGGTTTAGTCTACCATCAATTTTTTTGAATAAAATTAAAATCTAGCCTATACCTTTATGGTGATTTATTAACTTTTAGATATTTTATATTTGTATTCTACGGAGAAAGAAAGAAGGAAAATATGAGAATCAATAAAAAAGAACAATATTATTAATCATACCTAAGTAATGATATTTCAACATATATAAATATATATCTGTACATATATGATAAGCGTCGAACCGTGTTTTTAGCTTTATTCTTACTCTTTGTAAAATCATCAAACCTTCTAAGCCCTTCTTGAATCTCATGCTTACGGCACGGCTTTAACGAACTTAACGCTGTATTTATACCGACAAACCGAATTCGGTGAAAAATAGTAATTGTGTAAGTGTAAGCAAGGATCGGATTATTGTAAAAGTAATATAGGTTATATACATACAATTATTAGTTTTAAATGAGCTAATCTATATAATTAATTGAATCATTCATACTCTTTGACCTTGATAATATTTTGAATAAAGTTATAGTTTACTTTATATATCAGTAATATCAATAAATTGTGGTAGATTATAAATCAACTATTAATTAGTAATTAATATTATTAATACAATATATATGGTCTGCTACCATTTGCACCATTTTATAATGAGCTAACTAATAATATAACTATAATTGATATATTTTGTATTTGTAATACTTATTATAGTCATTGTGTATTTAAAGGATTGAAATGTCCAATATTTATCAATCATAACCTCTTTATAGTTATAACTAAGTTTTTTTTCTCCCTTTTCAATTGGAAAACTATAATAAACAACAAGCAACAAACAAATCATATAATTTATTAAAAATGTCTTCAAGCTCAACAGTTTTAGTTACTGGTGCTACAGGTTTTATTGCCAAACATATCATTGGTAAGCTTCTAGCTAAAGGTTATACTGTCATTGGTATTGTTAGATCACAAGCTAAAGCTGATCATGTTACTAAACAATATAATAATCCAAAGTTTACTACTGCGGTTGTTGAGGATTACACCAAGTCAGATGCCTTCAACGCAGTTTTTAAGTCAAATCAAGATATAAAATATGTCTTACAAACAGCTGCTCCAGTTACATTTGCAGTTGAAAAGAAAGATTTAGAAAAATTCTTTAAAACTGCAAACATTGAAAATAACTTATCAATTTTAAATGCAATTAAAAATTATGGTCCAAATGTTACAAGATTTGTCCTAACTTCATCCATCGTTGCTCATTTTGATGTTACTAGATTCAGTGATCCTACCTATGTGGTTGATGAAACTCAATGGAATGGTTTACCATGGGAATATGTCACTGATAGTGTAACAGCTTACTTTTATGGTAAGACTATTGCTGAAAAGACCGTTTGGGATTTCTTAAAGGAAAACCCTGATGTTAATTTTACTGTTAACTCTGTTAGTCCTTCTGTTGTTCTTGGTACTCAATTCTTTGATGAAGATGCTAAGAATGTCACTTTAAATGAGACAAGTCAATTTATTAAAGGTTTATTGTTGTCCGATCCATCAGATACTAAATTATTCAAGTCAAACTTTGATTCAAACTCGGTTCATGTTGAAGATGTTGCAGACATTCATATTAAGGCTTTAGAGTTGGAATCATCAGGTCATAGACTTTTAGCTGCTTCTGGTAGATTCACTTTGCAATTGGCTTTGAATATTATAAATGAAGAGTTCCCAGAGGTGAATGGTAAGATTGCAAAAGGTGACCCAGAACATGAATCTGAGATTCCAGTTGCTCGCGCTGATACTTCTATTACAAAGAAACTTTTAGGTGGATTTGAATTCAGACAATTGAAGTCACAAGTCGTTGACTGTGTTGACCAATTATTAAAAGTTAAGGCTGTTGAAATCTAAGTTGTATTCCACTATGATAATTTGCCTATATGGTTAGTGATTAAGTGACTAATCATATTGACTACTTTTGTAATTATAACTCTTTTTATTCTTAGGATACATATATGATGAAATATAACTTATAATTTTGTTAAATAATGCATTCAATTGTAGCTTTACTAATTAATAATGTAATATAATCTAACTAGTAACACTGTGAGTAGTACCTAAGTACCAAGTGCTTACACTTAATGTGGTGTTCGGGTGTTATCCAATGTAAGCTATTTCGTTGTTCAAGAAAATAAGTACCGCAAATTTGTAAACACAATTGTAATTAGTGAATTCGTTTTTGAATTGTATAATTAGTTCATTCATAAGGTATAAAGGTAATAGTTGTTACTTTAGCTGTCATATATATTAGTAAACCAACATAATCTTTTGTTGGTAAATTTATTTTTGTTTTGGTTATTGTTACATCATACCAGATCCATTTATTGTTAATAAAGTAAAGATATAATATTTAAAAATGACAAGCAATCAAACCACAAAACCACCGATGTCACATACATTATGGTCTCCATTAGATACCGTTAAAGATACTGCTGAGTCCATTGGTATTTATGATCTAAATGATGAGACTTCAAGAAACTTAGCAATGGATGTTGAATATAGAATCCATGAAATATTAGAACAAGCTGTTAAATTTATGAGACATTCAAAGAGAAGGACATTGACTACAACAGATGTAGAGAAGGCATTAAAAGTTCTTAACTTGGAACCATTATATGGTTATGATGTAACACGAAACCTAAATTTCAAAGAAGCCCTTGCTGGTAGTGGTCAAACATTATATTATGTTGATGATGAAGAAGTTGATTTTGAGAAATTAATTAATCAACCATTACCAAAAGTTCCAAGAGCAACTACTTTTACTGCACATTGGTTAGCCATTGAAGGTGTTCAACCAGCCATTCCTCAAAATCCATTAGAATCAGAAATTAGAGCACTAGCGCCAATATCGAGAGGTGCTATCGTTAATGTTCTAAGTAATAATGACTCAACAACATCGTCTAAAGTCAATGGTAATAATTCTGAGGGAAATGTTAACAACGGTGCTAATTCACATAATAATGGTAGTTCACTTAATAGTAATAATCACAATAATAGTAGTACAAATGGTCATAATTCAATGACATCCACCAATAATAATAATAATAAGGAAGTTGAAATCAAACCATTAGTGAAACATGTACTTTCAAAAGAATTACAACTTTATTTTGATAAAGTAGTTACTGCCATTCTGGCTCCACATGATAATGAAGAATCATTAGATCTAAAACAAGCAGCATTGACTTCATTAAGGTCAGATCCTGGTTTACACCAACTAGTTCCATACTTTGTTCAATTCATTTCCGAACAGATTACGCATAACCTAAATGATATTGCTCTGTTATCAACAATGTTGGAAGTTATTTATTCATTATTATCTAATGATAATATCTTCTTAGACCCATATATTCATGCATTGATGCCATGTATTTTAACATTGCTATTGGCCAAGAGAATTGGTTCAAATAATTCAGAAGATCAGGAACATTTTGCAGTCAGAGATTTTGCCTCAAGTTTATTAGAGCATGTATGTCAACATTATGGTACAGTTTACAGTACGTTAAAGCCCAGAGTAACAAGAACCTTGTTAAAAGCATTTTTGGACTCTAATAAACCAGTTGGTACTCAGTATGGTGCCATTATTGGGTTAAAGAATTTAGGTGATGAGGTTATAAGGATTATCATTTTAGGCAATTTACAGAATTGGTCGTTAATTGTTTTGGATTCTTTGAAAGAAGATGATAAGAATTTGTTGATAAAAACAATCATCAATGCATTGAGAAAATTGGTCCCACAAGGTAAATTATCAGCTTATAAAGATACTGAAGGTGATATCGAAATGAATTCAGATTCAACAGGATTAAAGCAAGAAATCAGCGATAATGAAAAAGCGAGATTATCAAAAAGAGTTGGTGATGAATTGTCAGTGGCAATTTCACTTGAATCAGATGCTAAGAACATTTACGATGCGATTTTTTTTGGCGACCTTGAATAAAACAATTGGTATTCTACTATACTACTATTTCAATCAATAAATGTTTCATTTGAGTAAATTCAAATATAAATAAATGCAGAATCATTAAACGTAGAAGCGAATAGTATGCATATAGAATACCACTTCTATTTTTCATTTGTAAATGCAGATGGGAATAATTTTCTATTGATTGGCTTTCTTCTTTCTATTGGGCTCCCTAAGAAATCTTGTGATTGTTGACTCTTATCGTTATTAGGTCCAGCACCAGAAGAAAAAATTTCTAGGGTATTTTTGCTATCGTCACACTTATCGATTTTGGATGAGACAGAAGATATAATTTCAAGTTCACCGGGTATTAACTTTCGAGATATTGGAGTTCTTTGAACAAGTGGAGATGATGCAATTATATGTGATTCTATCTTGCTGAAATCATTATCTTCAGGTGTTACTTGAATCTCTCCATAATCAAAGTTCATAAACTTATTTGATTTCTTCTTCTTTACAGGAGTGGCACCAACCTGCTGAAATGATTCAGTAACCATTTGATTTGTAGATATTATTGAATCATTCAAGGTTACCTTATTGGAAGTGATGGCAATATCAGATAGTAGTGATGCGCTTGTAGAGTTTGCAATTTTTTTACCCACTCTATTAAATAATGAGTTGGGTTGTGACTTTTGTGAATTTTGAGGATCATTTTGAACATGAATTGATGAAGTTGAGAAATTATCCGTTGATCTTTTTGATGGCAATGATATATCAACTTCTCTTCTCTTTGATATTGATAAATTATGTAAGTCACTTGTACTTCTAGATAGAGTTGGTTTTTTGAGAAGGTTGATACCTTCGTGTAGTCTTGAAGAAGTTCTTTTCAAAGTTGGAGCAGGTTTAAGCGTTTTAAAAGAATTTGTAGATAATGCTAGTGATGTTGAAGATGTTGAAGATGAAGTAGATAAGTTTGCACTTGATTTGGATTTAAATTTAGCTTTAAGTTTTGATTTAGAAATAGTCGAAGCTTCCTTCTCTATCGGCTCATTAACCTTTGAAGATTCATAATCAGTATGTTGCAATTTCTCGACAATATACGATACACAAACTGGACATCTCTTTGAATAATAATAAGATATTATTGATGATACAAATTGAGAATTTGAATTCTTATTGGAACTACTGATCAATAGATCAAATAATGATAATTTATCCACATACGCAAGAAATAACTCTAAGTATAAAAATGATGGATTTATTGAGTTTGAAGATGATGTACGTTTGAGATTTGTTTCTTTAATGTTTGAATTCTTAGTGGATTTCTTTCCCAGTAATCTCTTACTTATTAAAGAATTATTCTTCTTTCTTTGATCAGTTAATTGTTTTAACTTATGTTCAATTATTTGATTGATTGAGCTATCAATCTTTTTGATATTAATTAATTCCAACAGCAATAATATTTGTAATTTGATTTCCTTCACTCTAAAATTATTCAAGATATTTACCATTGAACTTTCACTCTTTTTTATTGTGAATGGGGATTGATTTTCGATATGTGAAGTTGAGTTAGTTAAAGAATTAGTATCAAAATCGATCATATTAAATGAACCTTCCAACAGAGTTGATCTATATTCAATTTCCTTTTCAAATATAGGATTTAAATTACTATTGAAAAGACCATTCTCCAAAAGATCATGTCTAATATCAAATTCTTCAGTCTTTAATATAAATTTTTTCAGAATATCTTCAAATTTTAAAGCATCCTGTTCAGAAAGATTCCATAATCTTAAAAATGATGATTTACCCAAATATGCTAATTTTGAATCATTTAATGAGTATAGATTCGTGAAATACTGATTCATGAAATAATCGAATGGATCCGTATTCTGTAATAATAAATCGGTATTTTTAGATGGAGATTGAATTGGTGGTCTCATTGATAGTTTCAGACTATTCTGTATATCTGTAGATAATGATGATTTCAATTTATTGAAAGGGAATGTAAGCTTGTCGCATGATTGTGAAGAGGGGTCAGATGATGATTTATGAGAGGTATCAACATTAGGTAGAACTTCAAGAGGTGTGAATATAGTGTCTGAATTCATCATAAGTTCCTCATCTAGATTATGATCTGAATTATTTAAATAATTTAAAATGTAATGGTTTTTATCTAGTCTTGTCAGTATAGCAAATTTGGGTTTGTTATAAGCAGTTACATCCACAATATAGCTACAGTTGATCAAATGTTTGGCCAAATGTTCATCATTAGACTTAAATATCCTTGATCTATTGTTATTTATCTTTTCGTATTGACTCATTGCTAATGATTTTGGAGGTATATGGTCCAGCATATTAGCCACTTTTGACAAGTGGAAGGGGAGTGTTTTGATACATCTTATTATATGCGGCTCCTTCATATCCATTTTGGAGTATATTTGGATGACTAACTCTGCACCACTCATGGTTTTTTTAGAAGTTCAACAACTCTTCTCAGTTCGATCACATAATTAAGAGCTATTAGATCTTTGTATATATATAAAAACAATGAAATTAAGAAAAATATATATTAAACTTCCAATTTGGGAAATTACCCAATAAGGAACGACTCAGAAAAAACTCAACAACCAAAATTAAGAAACAAACTTTATTTCTTCTTTAAAGTTTCCAATAGCACGCTCAGAATCTCATAACAACTCAGCCTACCCAAATAATAGACACGTTTCCAGAGATATAATATTACAAATACACTTATACTCTAGTTAAATCTTTCCAACCGTCAATTCTCTAACTGCACTGCCAATTCTCATTGTTGTAAGAATTTGCCATTTAACAGAAAAGAACAACTAGTCCAAAAAAAAGCTACTACAAATTCATTAATATTCATAAAACTTCTTCTGTTTCTTCTTATTGGTATATTTTAATAGCCGCCTTATAAGAACAAATCTTCTCAACTTCATACTACAAAACAGAACTTCTTACTTAATTCGTGTGTGTGTGTGTGTGTGTGTGTGTTTTTATTGTCAAATTCTTTAGCATAACTACTATTACTAGAAGACTGAACTTCATATTCGCCTCTCAGAGAGATATAAATTAACAGAATATCTCCGTACTTGACAAAATTATATCTAGTTTGTCTTTAGTCGTCTCTCCAAGCATTTAACATTACTCTACAAGTTACTGATATTGTTAAATCTTACATTTATTCCTATAATTACAAAATTCGACTTCAACTTTGTGTTTTTTGTTGTTGAAATTATAAACAAAAGGTACAACACATTATTCAATAGATACCACTTTTAAGGATCCAATGTCCGAACATTCTTACGCAGCCATTAACTTATCACCTGCCCCACCACCAACTGTTAACGCATGGGGAGCAAGGGTTGATTCCATTGCCACTTCCCTAGCTGGCACTACAATCGCCACTCCTCCTTCCATTGAAAAAGAGCAATGGCCAACTGCCAATGAACTGACCAATTCAACGAGCCACTCTGAATCAAAATCCCAAAAGGTTAAGCATAATGGTAAAGTTATCTGGAATAAAGTTGAAGCCCATATTGTAATCTCTGATTCAACTGATTCATCAAACAACAGAAAAAAGAATAATAATAACAGCAATAATAACAATAATATTATTAATAATAATAGTAATAACAATAGTAACACTAATAGTAATAATAATAACAATAATAATAATAACAACAATAGAAAAAATAACAATGGTAATAATGGTAATGGACACAAAAATAAAAGATCAAGTGAGAACTCCAACTCTGACAAAAATGAATCGAATAACAACAAAAACAATAGAGACAGCAACAGTAATACTAATAACAGCAACAGTAATAATAAGAGTAACAGCAACAACACTCTTCCTAGAGGCCAAAATAGTAACACTAATAACAAGAACCAAAATAAGAAGAAGAATGATGCTAAGAAGAAGTCAAAGAAGGAACTTAGTGGGATTACTGGT
>JAJMFI010000035.1:0-47609 GCA_030574595.1 Ruyongia chambardii
AATTTACTTTAATTTGTACATTACTCTTGGAGCAACACAATCATTTATATGATGTTGTAAATGTAAGAATTCTTCAACACAATCTTCCTTATAATGCTTTTCATGATAGTTTTCTTCTTCCATTTCTTTGGTAACTCTTTCAATACATTCAGCATAATGATGAACATATGGTTTGATTTCATCAGTGGCAGAACATTGACTCTTCATAGCATCTAATTGATCACCAGCACCTTCTTCTTCATCATCATCATCTTCATCTTCGTCTTCATCATCTTCTTCATCTTCACCTTCATCCTAAACAAAACAAGAAATTGATAGGTTAGTATACACGTAAATAGATTAATATTAAGCTTAATTCATTGATTGATATTGAGCTTAATCTAGAGATTTAATTTCTAGAATATCTTTTTTAACAAAATTGAATGAATGATACATACTTCAGTTTCAGCCTTAGCCAAGGTTGGGACGAAAGCTTCCTTTAATTCTACTAAAGCTTCAGCTAATGATGCTAACATGATTTATTGTGATTTATTTGTATATATAGGAGACTTGAATTGTATGTAGTAAGAGTACCAAAAAACAAATTTTAGTGTTGTTAAGATTTAGTTTATGATTTTTATGATATGATTTTTTTTTTTTTATTTATTTATTTATAACAAGCGCTGAGATTTTTTTTTTGTAAAGGTATTTTCAAGCCTTTCTATTGGTTGAATGGTTATATGAACAACATTTCAATAAAACAATTGATTTTACTAACTACAACAACAATAATAATATAAACAAATGATTAACTTTTAGGAAAAGAAACACAGAGACATAAACCGTATACTATTATATTAGTAAAAGAACAATAAACACAAACTATTTAATACATTATAGAAATAAAAGACAAGAAAAACTCTTTTAAGCAGAGAAAGCCTTAGCTCTCTTATCAGCCTTAGCTTGAGATTTAGCACCTAAGATACCACCACCCCAATGTTTTCTTGATTCTTCATATTTTTCAGTAAAGTTTGAGTTAACAGTAGAGACTAAAGTTGCGAAAGCAGCTTCATCTTCTGGTCTAACTTCAGTTAAGGCAGCAACGGCAGATGTCTTTTGATGAACTAAAGTACCTAATCTAGCCTTACCCTTAATGATAGCATATGGAACACCCATCTTTCTACATAGAGCTGGTAAAAAGATTACTAATTCAATTGGATCAACATCATTAGCAATTAACACTAATTTAGCCTTTTTATTTTCGATTAAGGAAACAACATGATTTAAACCATATTTAACGACAAATGGTTTTGGAGAAGCATCTTGTTTAGTCTTACCTTCAGCAATTGCTGCAGCTTCCTTTGTTAATCTTTCCTTCTTTTCAGCCTTTGTTTCTGGTCTATATTTGTTGAATAGTTTAAAGGCTTCAGAGGCAGTATTTCTATCTAAAGTATTTTGAAATTGAGCAATTGATGGAGGAACTTTTAATCTTAATGATAAGATTTTTTTTTGTCTTTGTAATCTAACATATTCTGGCCATTTAACAAATCTTGATAAATTTCTCTTTGGTTGAATAGCTTGACCAATACCAAATTTCTTTGGTCTTGAATCAGCTAATGGGTTTTTAGAACCAGTTGATTTTGATGATTTTTTTGTAGCAAATGGTGCTGGAGCGACTCTTTTAGCAGGCTTTTTAAATCATTGAAAGAGAGATAAATGTTAGTATTCAATGAACTTTGAATAGATGTTATATATATATATATATAAATATATATAAGACACTAAGAAGTTTCCATTAAACAGTAGAATAACAAATCAATTTTCTATAGTTCATTAAATGAACTAAAGCCTGTGCTAAAAAGTAAAAAAAAATAAGAGAACATAAAGTATTGTATCAAGACACAAATTTTTTGTCCAAAAACATAGTCCTTTAATGCTATTAGGTTCAACAAGTTTAATCTAATAGTTTAAAATCCCCTAAAAGGAATAAACTATTGATTATGACTCTCCCTAATCAGACATATGATTTCTTTTAAAAAAGTTATGACATCGTCAACACTCCAAGTACTTTTGCACAGATGATTATGTACTGACTTAGGAGCTCCATAATGCCTATTGATATTCTTTCTTAACTTCAAAAGTTTAATTAAACTGATGTATATGTATATATACAGATAAGAAGAGGAATATCAAAGTTAACTAATATATAAACGTACCATTATTATAGTTGTATGTTTGTTTTTATTATTGAATAATTTAGAAATAAAAGTTATTGTCAGTAAGAGTTGTAATGAAAAATTTTTTTTTTATGAAAAGAATTAAAAAAAAAAACACACAACACAAAATTTGTTAAAAAATGTTTGGGCTTTAAAATGGTACAGACACTACCAACTCTCACCTAACAACAGTAATATGATCATGATTATATAATCATTATAATATCAAGATATTTACCCGGACAAAAATTTACATATTTTTTCCTCAATTCCGGTTTGTTTTGATTTATAATTTAAAAAAATAAAATAAAAAAGCATTAAATATTAATAATAGGATCATTTAGTGGTTATCAAGTATTAGATGTAATACAAATCAATACACAAAGATTAAAATTATCAAACAAACAGACAAACAAATAGACAGACTTCAACTACTATAATACTCATTAATTTAATTCTACTTTAAACAGATTGGAAAGGAAAGAAAAAATATATCATACAAACAGAGACACACACTTTATCATGACTAATATCCGTAATAATGATAATTTATTAGGACAAGAATTAGTTGGTTCAGGACCACCATATCAATGTGATGATTGTACATCATGTTTTAAGAGAAAACATAATTTAAAGAATCATTCATTAATTCATTCAGATCTTAAACCATTTGCATGTAATCAATGTTCTCTATGCTTTAAAAGATTATATGATTTAAAGAGACATGAATTAAGACATTCAACAAAGCATCAGTTATTTAGTAAATATCAATGTAATAATTGTTCAAAGAGTTTTAGTAGAATGGATTCATTAACAAGACATAGAAATAATCAAAGTTGTAAAAATTGTGGGAATGGTCATATAAATTTTAATGGTACATTAATTAAATCTGGTAATTTAAAACATCCTTCCTCTTCTTCTTCTTCCACTAATACTACTGGTAATACTACTAATAATAACACAAATAATAACACAAATAATAATAAAAACATTAATGGAAATAACAATCAAAGTAATAACTTAGATAATCATACCCATGCTATTCTACAGCAACATCAGCAACAAGAACAACAACACAATTTCCATCAACAGCAACATCAACATCAACATCAACAGCAAGTGCAACATCAACAACATCAACACATTTTACCAATGACTTCTTCCAATAAGAATCAACAAGTATCCCATTCAACAACAACAAATAATAATAATAATAATAATGATAATACATCTATTGAACCAATATTAAGAGAACATTCTACCAACCTAACATCATCCACAAATCATATTGTACAATTAAATGGTTCTAATAATTCAAACCATTCTATATCATCAGAGATCCCCATTATATTACCTATTGCTAATTCACATCAAGATTCTTCTTCATCATCAGTTATTAGTAATAATAATCTGGATGATAATCAAGTTGAATCAGTTAATTCACATATATCAAATCAAATTGAACAAGTAAATAATAGTCTAAATAAGACACAAAATATTGGAAATTCACAATTATTAAACGTTGAAGGTATAAGGAATACATCAAATGTTGATTTAAGTAGATTAAATCAAATTGAACTTATTTCATATATTGGAGTATTAGAGAAAAAATTACAAGGATTAGAACCAAAGACTGATGATTTATCAACAAATTCTATATAAATAAAACTTGTTGTCGTTATGTTGTTGTTGTAGTATATTTGAGATCTTTTAATTTACATTCATTTATTAATCTTTAAGAAATAATTATTATTGTAGAGTAAGTTATAAACAATCGACAAGTATTATATTGAGGAGATTTAGAATATTATATCCACAACAATAAGTGATCATATAAAGTTTGAATAAATAAATACGATAGATTATATAATATAATTGATATTTTGAAGGTCGTAAGACGTTTCATTCTTAATAGTTAATAAAACAAAGTTTACAACAGCTTTGAAGTAACAAACAAAGCTAAAATAATTTATTATACTCCATATTTGTATCCCACGAAAAGACAATGCATAAGATACCCATCAAATCTAATAATATATATTGAAAAGGCATCAAATTAAAGAAATTAACATCAGTTGATATTACATATATATATATATATATATATATATATACTGAAACTATCACCACAAAGTTATTAGTATTTGATGGGTCTTTCCCCTCTTGATCATTATTAGAATAAACAAAATAAAGAAGCTGATTAATTGACTACTACTATTAATGGTATAGCTTTAGAAAGTTGAACTGTTGAAGAATGTACGTATTAAAACTGATAAAATAAACATTCGTAGTATAGTTAGTAATTTAATGGATTAAACATCTTGATATAGGTATCAAGCATGATCTTAATTTGGAAATTTTAAACCAAAACAATATCATCACCCATTTAACAAATAAACTTTTTTTTGTATTACTAAATTGAAATGTTAACAGAGAAGAACTAAAAACATTTTAGGGAAGAGGAAGAGGAGCCTATTCACCGAGATCAAACTTCTTCTATAATATGATCAATTACACAAACTGTCAAATCTTAAATGTCAAATGTCAAATGTCAAATGTCAAATGTCATTAATGTATTTTTTTAGTTCTTTTCGCACTGACCGGTATTAACCACTGAATTGTATGTGAGATTCTAAAAACATTGTTGTATTGGATTAAAGTACAATAAACTACTTATTAGAAAACTACCATCTTCAAATCTCCATGTTATAATCCCACCATGAATTATACATTACTCCAATTTACCAATATGTAATTTTAATAAAGACATCTTTTTAATTAGTTGTTGCTTTTATCTTCATGTTTTTATTGTATTGTATTTTATTTTTTGTTGTTGGCATTTTGCTATTCCATTTCCCCAGTTTTTATCTGTTTTGATCACGGCTGTAAAATAAATTTTTCCTGTTTTTATCATTTTAATTAGGCGTAAAATGAGTTTATATTATAAATTATTTTATCAGTATTTATCGCTTATTCGATGATTATTGATTGTTGTTTGTTAATTATTTATCTTCTTATATTATTATTTCATATTTCCATGTTTCATAGTTAACTTGTTATACTTGGGTCTCGACTCTTGGATCCTTAACAGCTATCACAATTGACACATTTTTTTCGTGGGGAGCATTTCATATTCTGATAAAAGATGTATTTGAATAATAGATATATATCTTCATATAAATAGACCATATAAGTTCTAAATATCTTGTAGACTTAATTCTTTAGTTTTCAAATTATTGATCATCAAGAACTTATAAAACATTAGAAATCCTAATAGACATATAAAAGAGAATATGACAATAATGGGAACAACTGTTAATCATAACAATGAAACAAAGATTAATGATGATATAATCTTAATTGATGAAAAGCCTAATCTTTCATATAATTCAATATTAAAATATATTGGTACTAGAATTGCAACATTATTTGATTTACCAAGTACTTCAATTAAGACTTTAAATCCATTACCTGCCATAAATGCAATGAATAGATCTGATTGGAATTATTTTTTCTTGGGTTATATTGGTTGGTCAATTGATGCATTTGATTTCTTTATAGTCTCAAGTTCTGCAAGTGATATTGCTATATCATTAGATGTTAATCTAACATCAATTACTTGGGGTATTACATTGGTACTTATGTTAAGATCAGTTGGTGCTATTATTTTTGGATTTATTGGTGATGAATATGGTAGAAGAATTTCATTTTTAATTTGTATGTTTATATTCGTTATTATTGAAATTAGTACTGGTTTTATTAAGACTTATTCACAATTCTTAGCTGTTAGAGCTATATTTGGTATTGCAATGGGTGGTCTATATGGTTCAGCAGCTGCTTGCTCTATTGAATCTCAACCGGCTATATCAAAGAGTTTCTTATCAGGTATCTTTTTACCAGGTTATAATGTTGGTTATATATTAGCCATTATATTTTATAGAGCCTTCGAATATTCTGAACATGGTTGGAGAGCTCTATTTTGGTTTAGTGCTGCTCCACCTGCAATCTTATTTGTTTGGAGATGGTTTACTCCAGAACATGAGTTTTTCTTAGAACAAAAGAGGTTTAAGAGTTCATTAAATAAGGATGATGGTAACAAGATTGGTCCATTAAGACAATTTTGGATTGATTTAAAGAAATCATTAAAAACTCATTGGTTATTATTCATATATTTAATCTTTTTAATGTCAGGTATGAATTTTTCATCTCATAGTTCACAAGATCTTTTCCCAACAATGTTAACAAAACAAGTTGGTATGAATGCAAATCAAAAGACAGTTACTATGGTTGTTATTAATTTAGGTGCTATATTAGGTGGTATGTTTATTGGTCAATTAAGTGAATTAACTGGTAGAAGATTAGGTATTGTTATCTGTTGTGTATGTGGTGGTGCATTAACATATCCTGCATTTTATGTTAGATCAGAAGGTGGTATAATGGCATCAGGATTCTTTTTACAATTCTTTATTATGGGTTGTTGGGGTATATTACCAATTCATCTTTTAGAATTAAGTCCACCAGAGTTTAAAGCTCTATTTGCAGGTTTCACTTATCAATTAGGTAATTTAGCATCATCTGCAAGTTCAACAATTGAAGCTCAAGCTGGTGCTAATTTCCCACTTGGTAATGGTATATATGATTATGGTAAAGTTATGGCAATTTTCTTAGGTTGTGTATTTGTTTTCCTATTATTATGTGCATTATTAGGACCTGAAAGATTTCATAGAAATTTAAATTTAAAGGAGGAAGGTATACTATTACAAAATAAAAATTTAGAAGAAGGTTTAAATACTAATGATGAATATGATGATAGTTTGGATAGAATTAATTATGATAATTCAAGTGATAAAAATGTTGCTGGTACAATAATTGTTGATTATAATGATAAACCAGAAATTCTTCATAAAGAATAATTTTCTAATAGTGATTTTGTTAATTGAAAGTTAAATGAAACGTAAACTCATGATTTGTATCATTACCAATGCTATCTAATAAACTACTGGTTGGATTTATTATTTCAATTTGGAAAACATTCAATGTATAATATAACATATGAAATGAATTAAAATTATATGCGTACAATACTATTTCATTTTTATTCTTCTTCATTTTATCTTTTTTAATAACGAGTAAATATATTCATCAGTTGACGATTATTGTGTAATACATTTTAGCAATGATATTAAAATCCTTTGCAAGCATGATTGTAAAATTGATAGCAAATTGGAAGTTGTAATCCAGATATAATAATGTATAAGTGTAAGACAATCAACTATACAATTAAACAGTATAATTGAAAATATAAAGGAGCAAAAAACTCATATGAGATTAACAAGCAAGTATAGACTTATACATAATGATAAGAAATGTTAACTTAGTTTCTTTTTTTTATTGTTTTTTAAATTCAATCAGTCTTAGACACTATTAGTTGATATTATCAAGAGGGCTGATACTATCATTACTCATCAAATCATGATGATCATGATCCATCAAATCATCATGAATATTATCATTATTATATTGACTATTTTCATCTCTTAATCTTCTATTTTCTTGTAATAACAGCTTTATATATTTTGAAGCTAATTCAACAGTTGTTGCCTTTGATGGAATTGTAACAGTATTTGTTAGTTCATCAGGAATTAAATCACCTAATTCCAATATTGCTTGATTCATTCTATTACGACGGCCTTGTTCTGCCAATTTATGTGAAGTTTTCTTTTCATAGGAGTCCTTTGATGGTATTATTGAAGATTTTCTTGAAGAATCTGGACTTATATCTTGATTATCATCAATGGGTATAACAATAGTACTATTCTTGGAATCATTATTGGTTAATGAATTGTTATTATGATTAATAATATTTTGATTATTTTGATTAATTTTATTATCTTTCCCATTATCATTATTATCAAGTTGGAAATTCATTAAAGTTGCAGGAGTTGCAGGTTTATTTGATAAAGAATTTGATGAAGATGAAGATTTTAAAGTATTGATTGAACTTGCAGGAGAAGTATTTATAAGATTTGTTAAAGATGGAGGTGGCATTGAATCATCAATGCTTGAATCAGGTAATGCAAAATCTGTACCAATTGAATTACTATTCGATCTATGATTACTAGTATTATTATTATTTGATGATAATTGATTTTGTACTTGAATCTGTTGTTGAGACGATCTTCCACCTCTTGATTTAATAACAGGAGATTGTTTAGCAATTCTACCAGGAATAGTTGGACCAACAATTGGTGTATTTGCAGGAGTCTTTCTTCTTAATTTTTTCTTTTGTTCATTAATAATTGAACTAGTATTTGAATCACTTCTTCTTAACATTGGAGATTTTGCCTCTAAAGCTGGAGAAGTTAAAGGACTGAAGAAAGTTGCATTATTTGAACCATTTATACCACCAATACCATTGGTAGAACTATTTAATAGTGCTTGTGGTTTACCAAAGGCATCAAGAGGAGTAACAGCAGGAGATACCAATGGACTAAATATAACATCAGGTCTTATAGATAAAGGTTTATCACTATTACTACTGTTGTTGTTATTGTTGTTATTGTTGTTGTTTCCATTATTGTTATGAAGATCATTTGATTTATTAATATTAAAATTTGAAGAATGAATATCATTTAATGAAGTTGAATCAAATGGATATTCAAAAGAGTTTAAATTTGAATTTGAATTTTGATTTTGATTTGAGTTTTGATTTGAAATTAGGTTTGAATTTGAATGATTTGTTGTTGAATTAAAAGTATTCATATTAAAATTTGAAGAATTATTGTCATTATTTGAATTTTGGAAATGTGTATTGATATCAAATGAATCAGGACTTGGTGGTATAATATTATTATTGTTGTTGCTATTGTTACTTTGATGATGATGATAATGATGATTACTATTACTTATCATTTGATTAAATTTGTTATTATTATGATTATTAGAAGAATCATCATTATCTTGAGTTGAAGTGATATCAAATAGATCAATATTAACACCCATTGTTAAATCATTAAAATTTTGAAAATCAGGTAAAGGTAGATCCCAAACACTAGTTACACCAGTTGCATTATGATTATTATTTGAATTTGCATTATTTGAATTATTATTTGAATTCAAGTTATTATTATTATTATTATGAATATGATTATTATGATTATTTTTATGATTTAATGTAGATGAATTAATTGATGAATTATTTGAATTTGTAGTATGAAGTTCATGATCATTATTTAAATCATTTAGATCATGAATTGAAGTTGAGGCAGATAGAGTTGTATGTAAGTTATTGATATGAATATTCTGACTACTATGATTATGATTATGATTATGATTAATATTTTGATTATTTGGAGATACAGATGAAGTTGGAGTTGAATTTATATCATTATTTGAATTTGAATTTGAATGAGAATTTGAAATTGATATAGAATTTGAATTTGAATGAGAAATTGAATTAGAAATTGAATTTGAAGTTAAATGATTAATAGATAAATCATTATCAGTTTCATTATCATATAGAGATAAATCTTGACTATTTGATGAAAGATGATCATTAAACATCCAATTTGAATTATCAGGAGTTGGTTGATTAGTTATATCCATTTAAATATGATTGTAAGGATATATGCTCTTTTAAATATTTAACAAATGATCTTTACTATGATTTTAACTCTGAATATGAATATGATTCTTACTATAATAACAAATATTAAATATCAGATATAAATATCAAGTAAAAATATGAATATGATTGAATTTGAACCGTTAAATTAAGCAATTAATTGTTATACCCAGAATACTAAGGGCCAAAGCTAAAAAAAAAAAAGGAACACACTTAATATAGACAGGACAGGACAGACAGGGGGAAAATATATGAATTAATATGAAATAATATAAATGAAAAAACCAATCAATCAAAACCAAATGAACAATATCAACTATATTAACTATCAAATTAAAGAGCAATAATGAATAAGAGACAAGGAGTTTAATGAAATCTGAAATTAAGAAATTGAAATTGAAATTGAATTTAAGAATTTGAAAATATAAGCAAATGACTAAAATTGAAGTAACAGTTAAATGAAAAGTGATAAATTTAAATAAGACTGTTTAAAACTTTCAACGAACGGAGATATTCAGAAATACCAATAAGAGTTGTTGTATTGTGACAATTCACTATATCAATTATTAAATATATATTAAATATAGTAAAAATCACTATTAAAATTAACACCGGTGCGGCCACATTAAGTATAGGAACAGGGCCCACGTGCCTTACTGGCGATTATGAATTAGCGATCTTTTAGTATTTCTAATTCTAATTCTATTTCAGTTTAATTATATTATATTGGGCTTTACTATTAGTCATTGTGGAAAGTTTAATTGATCTTGTAAATTAATATTGTTCTTATGAAAGTTATATATCTTTAAGCTATTTATAGGGTTATATGCGGTTGTTAATATAGGCATTAATAGTAATACTATGATAGTAATAGTAATAGTATAATATACATATTAGTATTAATACTGATACAATTATTTTTTTGCTAACATCGCTGATTATATAATCATGATTATGAACCCTGAGTATTTGTATATAGTAATTAGTTAACGCACAGTTTAAAAGCTGTTGATTATATAAATGCACTTTTAACTTAATATATTAATATGTAATAAGTTTAAGTAGTTTGTAGAATAACCATTGTTGAATAATTATCAGTATTTGTAATGTTAATACTAATATTTGTTTTATAATTACATCTCTAGAGTATATCAATATAGTTATCATTATATTAATACTATTATTAGCGCCTCTCAAGTTAAATTTAACTTGTGAAAAATTATGTTTACATGTAGTCATATATGGTATAATACGGCTCTTTAAAATTTATATTTGTATTTGATAGTATTAATTAATTAATTATTTAGAAATATATACATACAGGTTATCTAATAAGAAGTACATACTATCAAGTAAATATCTTATATCAATAGTAATAATTAATTATTATTATTATTATTACTAAATTTATCTTCTTCTTCCTCTACTTTTACCCTTACCATTCTTACCTCTACTATGAATTCCTGTTCCATTAACTTTATCAATCTCTTCTTGACTTATAATTAATCCATTTCTTGTATTTTTACCAATACTTTGAATCTTTAATCCTCTATCTCTAAATTTTGAATATAATTTATCCTTACTCTTTATTGATTTACCAATTCTATCATTTATTGTAATGGATCCTTGACCAATATTTCTAAATTCTCCTTTCTTTAATCTTGATAATAATATACCATTCTCTTGAGCATTCTTTTCAAATTTTGAAATCTTTTCAATTCTTGATTTAATCATACCTTTTCTTATATTCATTGGTAAATTTTCTAATTTTTTTTCTTTACCATTGATTGAACTTAATTTATCCATTCTTTTATTTAATTGATATTTTCTAACATTACCAATATTATTATCAATACTATCTAATGTTTTCATACTTAATTCACTACCACTAAATTGATTATTATAATTTGCTAAGATATGTGATTCTTCTAAAAATCTTTGTAATTCTAAATCTTTCTTTAAATCTTCCTCATTTTCTTTGATATTTGATTTATTATTCTTATTCTTTTCATTTATATTTATCTTAGGTTTAGTTGATGGTGCCTTACCACTCCTTAATAACTTCTTCTCTTCCTTGGTTGGTTCTGTATAATCTCGTGTTTTATCATTAAATTTAATAACTTTTGGTTTCTCAATAGATTTGTTCTCATTATCATCATCATTATCATTAAATCCAACAAAATCATCTTCTAAATCAAATGAATCAATATCTGATATATCTTCACCTGATGACATGCTATATTCCAAATTGGTTTCATCATCTTCAATTGGATCATCACCATCATCACTATCAAACTCATCATCATCACTATCATTGTTCTTAATACTCTTCGTCTTATCTTCATATCCCATCTCTTCAATACTACCAAACTGTGCCTCAAAATTCTTTCTTTGAAGATCCATCATCCTTATGTATTCATCATCTTCTTCACTCATCTTTCTATCTATAATTTTTGTAGAATTACTTTACTTTTCATATATTTATTACTTTACAATGAATAAGTAAATAATTTTTTTTTTTTAAAAAAAAAATAATTGAAATGATGATGAGCTAAATACTAGCAGTAACCACTGATAAATCAACCAAGTAGTAACTTCAACACAATAATGACAAGATTTAGAGGTTGTATTGATATTCATTCTGGTCAAGTCAAACAAATAGTAGGTGGGACATTAATCAAGGATGATTCTGAGGATTCAACAGCTGTTGATACTAATTTTGTTTCCAATAAACCATCATCATATTATGGTGAACTATATAAAGATAATGATGTTAAAGGAACTCATGTTATTAAGTTAGGTTCACTAGAGGCAAATGATACAGCTGCTAAATTGGCACTTGCTGCATGGCCAGGCTCTTTACAAATTGGTGGTGGTATTAATGATTCAAATGCCTATGATTGGATTCATAAATATCATGCCAGTCATGTTATAATAACATCATATCTTTTCCCAAATGGTCAATTTTCCCAATCAAATTTAGATAAATTGGTTGATTTAATTGGTAAGGATAAAATAGTAATAGATTTAAGTTGTAGAAAGAGGATAAATTCAAATACAAATGAATCTGAATGGTTTGTAGCAATAAATAAATGGCAAACAATAACGACATTTCAATTATCTAAGGAAGCTTTTTCCAAATTATCAAAATATTGTAATGAATTCTTAGTTCATGCTGCAGATGTTGAAGGTCTATGTAATGGAATTGATGAAGAATTGGTTATTAAATTGAGTGAATGGTCTGAAAATGTTCCAATTACATATGCTGGTGGTGCAGCAAGTATCAATGATTTAGAAAGGGTTAAAGAATTAAGTAATGGTAAAATTGACTTAACATTTGGATCTGCTTTGGATATATTTGGTGGGAAATTAGTTAAATTTCAAGACTGTGTTAACTGGAATAAGACAAATTAATAGATTTATTTAAATTAGTGGAAAAAAGATTTACATCATCCCAAGTCTGTATTTTTAGTCATATCAATCATGCAAATTAGTTAAATATAATCAATGTCATCAAATTTATATATAGAAGCATATATTATAAATAAATAGGTTTCCTATACAGCTAGAATAGTAAATAGTATCATTATCATTATAATTTCCATTAATAATTTCTTTGTTTCCCAGTAGTTCGTTAATTCGTAAAGTTGTGCAGATTCATATGAGTTTTAGTATTCATGTATTTAAACCTCATATACATGATATCATAAACATCATCTTATCATAATGAATTAATTCATTACAATCTTTCATTTCTCTTTCTCTTTCTCTTTCTTTTTCTTGTTCAATTTCTTTTTTCTTTGTGTTTTCTTGTTGTTGTTGTTGTTGTGGTGGTGGTGGTGGTGGTTTCAATATAACGTCAAAATCAATTATAGATTCATCAGTATCATCATCATTCCCATGATCATTATCATAACCAAATAATTCTTTATCCAATTCTTCCAAAGAGATTTCATAAACTTCACCAATTTGTTGATTCTCTGGCTCTTCAAAAAATTTATGATCTGAGTAATCTTCAAGTATGATAGTTTCTTCATCTTGTTCAAATACTTGATATCCTGTTCCCTCTTCAACTAATACCTTTGTAGTTGTTTCCATATATAACTCATTATCATATTCTTCAATTAGTCTGTTAAGAAGACTGGATTGTAATGTATATTTCCTCAAATCTGTATTCTCAAAACTTTTTGAATGGAACAATTGTTCTGTAAACTTAGATCTGACTTTAGTCAACAGACTATAAGTTTGATTAGACATGATAGTTGATAGCGATCAGCACTAGTCACTAGTTAATGGTTATTGGGAGAAAATAAAGAGAGCATACATAACAAACCAAATGTATAGAAACCAACCTTTATAAATAACCTATTATGTACTGCTTTGTCATTGTCAGTACCACCACACTTGTCAATATAATAACACAATTGTGGTATGTTTTTTCTTTTGACACATAAATTCTATAACCGGTAACGCTGTTGGAATTACTGGTTTTGGAACCTTTAGCCACCACTATTGTCAAACAATTAGTAAGCTCTCAATTACAACATGTAAGGCTGTTATAAATATAGAGTGCTTAGTTTAGTTAGGCAAGAGGAGAGAGACAAAGAGTATTTATTTGCTTCATTGTTTCTTTCTATATTGCTTTGTAATTGACTGCTGGATGCTTTTGTCATTTATGGAAAATTCCTCCTAATTATTCCCCTTTAGTATAAAATATCAAATTATTACCCGTAAAGCTTACTGACTAACCAACTACTATAAAGGCATTGCAATATATACTACAATAAGATGTTAAAAGGCAAGTGAGCAAATACTCTTCTATTACTTATGTTATTATACGTTATGTGGGGTTTAAACTTACGTTGTTGATGAAATAGATTTTAAGTGTAAGCTGGCTACGGACTCAGTGCCGCTAGCTTTGATATATTAAGATAGATCAGTGTTATACCTTCTACTTTAAGTATTACCTATGATCTTATAATGAGCATAATATGATAAAATCATCTCTTACTCATCTCATTTGAGCGATTTAAGCAATAGTGTTGTTTAAATTTGATATCGGTTTACACTTTAAATATCAACCAAGAGCAAATAATTTTTGAAATTTACAAATAATTACCAAAACTTAAAAGAGACAAAAGAGATGATTTAGATACTAATATGAAAAAGAATTAGTTTAGAGCTAATGAACATTAAATATATTACAATCAATCACAGTTTCTATCCAAAAATTTTACAAACTTTTTCGATAATTATCTTGTTATCTATAACCTTATAATCAAGAAAATTTGACACATACTTCCTAAATAATCATTCTATTTTCAATAATCATCATAGTTACCTCCTCCATACTGTGAAAAGTTACCACCATACTGAGTTTGATTACCTGCGATAGAATGTGTAGATGTAAATCCTGGTCTTGAAACAGCTCTTTGACCAGTCTCAATTTCACTAATAGATGTTAGGATTGAAGCAATTTTATTAGATAATTCATCTAAACCTCTCGAAACAACTTCATCAGGTGGTAAACTACCTATAGTCTCAACATTAAAATAGAATCTTTCTGGTTCTGCTTTATAATCAAAATTTTCATCTGGATTTGGTGGATCTTCATAATCACAATTTGAAGATTTTGGCCATTCAGATTCTATGTCTTCCTCATACCAAAAATCAGTATGTTTTAATTTATTCCATGGATCATATTCAAATCCAATAGCTGCACATGGTGACCATTTAGCATGTTCCTTTGAAATACCCTTTTTGGCAACACATCTAATTTTTAATTCTTGTCCATTTTTTAATTTACATAGTAATACACCATTTCCTGCATCATCCAATATGATTGGTTTACCAATCCTTAAATCTTGCGCCTGTGATGTGATATAAAGATCTTTTGAATAAACATTTACTGTACCTTCAGATGGTGCTTCCACATTTAATTGTAATTCAACTGAACATCTATTACAAAAATCATCACATGTACAATCTCTTGAATATAATAGTTGATCAACGTTAAAACTCTCAAGTGGTACTAGACCCATTCTATGTGCTAAAAATTCATCAGCCATCACTGAAGTATTTATTTGAATTTCAACAGAGTCGATCGCCAATGTTGGAATCTCTGCAATCATTGTTCTTCTTATTGAATTTGCTAATGCTAAATCAACATTACTCATTATAAAATCTACCTCTTGATCAGCAACCTTTCGGATATTAATGGAAGGGTCCTTATTTAAACCATTGGTATATTGTGACATGGTATGTGATAATAGGCTGAATATATGATGAATATATGATGATGAGATATGTGTATGTGAACGGATAGATACAATCGTTAATCTATGGTCTTATATGGTCTTTGTAATGTCTGTTTTGATTGTTTTGTCGATTTTTTCAGATACTCGGTACTGTCACGTGAAACTATTACCCGCAATTTGCTTTTGTTTCTAAGTACCGATTTTAGTAATCTGTACTACTTACTACAAGAATCTGTTGTAATCTTGACAGGCACTAGCTTCTTACAATAAACTGAGAGAATATTTACCCTCAACTACAATTTACCACAATGAATGTTCCAATTCCTGATCTAAGATTTGAATCGTCTTTTGTCAACTCATGCAAACGTAAGGCTGTTGCTTCAAATTCAATTAAAATGACCAACTTGAATGATGGATCAGGTGAAGAAGTCCCACAACCATTGATTACACCACTAATAGTATTTCAAGTTGTACTAAAGGATGTTATAATAATGCCATTACTACAGGGAACGATATATTCAGGAATACTTATTGTTATGAGACCCTGGCTACGTTTAGCTGCTGAAAATGGTAGAGCTTGGGGGATAAAAATGATGAGATCCATAGGATTTACACCTCAACATTATGTAAGAAAAACTACTTAAAAGAAATAGCATCAGTTTGTATAATTAAACTAATTATTTTATGTACATATTAAAGGAATCCTTAATCGATTTTGATGATAAATTATTAATCTTCTGGTTGCATGTACTACTAGTAATTATATTTTGATTAAGGTAAATTTTGCTAAACAAAAAACATTTAAGTACAAAAGGGAAGTTATATACTACCCTAAATCTAGATTTAGTCAATTATGCCCATGCTGGTGTATAATCTTGTCTTGACTCTTTGCTATTCGAATCCCCTCTTCTTCTGCCACCCCTTCCTCTTCCACCTCTTCCTCTTCCTCTTCCTGTATCACGATTCCTATTGTAACTAGAATTGCCAAAATCTGGTCCACTGTTATAGTTGTAATTATAGCCATTGTTATCGTTTTTGGTATTATATTTTCTACTTCTTGATTCTTGCTCATCAGCTGTAGATGCAAAATTATCAAAGAATGAAGATTTTTTATCATATGCAGGGGTAATATCCAAATCCTTGAACTTCTCTTCTAATTCATGTTTTAGTTTATCTTGTTCACCCATTTCATTCAATTTAGCATTTGAAGATTCAAAATCAAAATCCTTTTCTTGAATCTTTCTAGTATCTGCTTCATCAAAATTTCCTTTTGACCGTCTTGTATCTCTTTGACGTCTTGGTTGACGTCTTTGTTCATGAGGTTGTTGCTGTGATTGATGTTTGACCTCATCTTCTTCAATGTTATGCTCTTTAGTTGGTTTGACTCTTGGACTACGTGGTATTGGTGCTGAAGATTGTGCTGCTTCTGGTTCTGGAGCTTCTGAAGACTGTGCTTCAGAAGCGGTAGTGGATCCTTTTGATGATTGGGATGTTGTACCTTTTGGAACAGAGCTTTCTGATGTAGTAGCGGTTGCAGCAGTTGCACTTGGAGGATTAGGCACTGGTGTATCATCAAGGACTTGCAAATCATGAACATCAGATCCTCTAAAGATAACTTCAGGATAGATATCATTACTTGCAGGTATTTCCTTTGATGGATCACCTAATCTCCCATCAGTACCTAGTGGTCTAACATTGATTAAAGTAACAGTAGCTTCCACACCATTGACATCTTTTAAAGTACCAACATAACGGATACCTTTAGATGACACCAAAGAAATAGTTCTACCAATATATTGTGACATCTTAATAGCTTACCTATAGATTTAATACAACCTAATATAGATATTTGCTTCTCTTTTGTTCACAATTACTCAATCTTGGCCATTATAATTTGTTGAAAACGAAATGCCAAAAAAACCAGCAATATATTAGAGCGTAGTAAAAGCACGTGACATTGACAGATTATCTCTAATTTATCTAATATATGTATTTCTATTCAATTCCTCAATATAATCATGTAAACTTGCATATAAGTTTGAGAGATCAGACTGAAATAGATTCATATATCATAGAGAACTTTCATAAAACGTCAGTAAAGTACATTTTTGAAGATACTTTTGGATGTGATTTACAAAAATCTTTCGCGTCGAGAAATTCACAAAAAATTCAAAGTATATTAATTACAACGATCAATAAATGACAACTTGAACCTTTTCAACTTCTAAGTTTTAGCTGCAGATAACTACTATTGATTATAAATAGTTTTGTCACACATTTGATCTATATCCATATATTAGCAATTCTTTTCAACTCTCTTTGATTCTTGTAACATAATCATCATAGATAGATTATAGTATACATTGTGATACGATCGTATAAGGTACAGCAAAATTATAAATCCATCATACTTAGTTAAAATATTGCCATTTATATCAAGCAAAGAAATAACTTCACTGTTATCAAACAATATCAATGTCAAGACAATCAACCCCTAATACTGATTCCACTCATCCAGCATATGGCTTGACTTATATAAATGAAGAAATTCAGAATCAGTTAGCTAGAACCCCAGTACAACTGAACATTGAAGATGAAAGCTATAAAATTCAATTACATGATTTGAGGAATGATTGGAAATTTGCTGTTGTTATGCAATGGCTTTTTTTCTTTCGTGGTGCTATCAAATTAGCTGGCGAACCAATAACTATAGATTTGATTGAAGAAGAATTAGTAGGATTAAGTGAGCCAAACTTGATCCCAAGAATTTGTGTCAACGCACTATCCATTTTGGTTGGTTCTTCTAGAGTCTCATTTGAAGATTTCAGTTTTAAGGCAAGATATATTCTTGGTGATTCCACAGACTTATTAGGTACTGATGATGAACCAATTGAGTTTGGAGCGTTATCCTTAGTTGATAAATTTGGTGTTTTATATGAATTGATCTTCAAGATTCAATACACTGACAATTTTAGAACTCAAGTTGAAAAATATGAAAGAGAAAACGAGTTGAGATTCGAACCGATCTATGATGATGATAAGGATGCCTACTACTTGTTAAGTGATAATAGAATCTATCATAGAAAAGTCATTAAGGTACCAAAGTTAAAGATACCGAGAAAGTATAAACGTGCTAAATTAATAGACCCTATCACTGAATTTCCTGACGTTGAAATTCAATTCGATTGGAGTGTTGAAGCCATTGGTATATATGAGATCCATAGTTTTTTGGTTTCAATTCAAAAGGAAAAGAAATTAAAACCATTATTTACAAATATTAAAGAACATATTGATCAAATAGCTACCGATGATTTAGAAATTAGAAAAAAAATCGTTAAGAGAAAGAGAGGTCTTCAATTAACCACACTTGTCACCAATAGAAAACGTTCCTCAAGAATTCAAGAAAAAGAAGATCAATTACGTATTGAAAACGAAAAAAGAGAAGCTGAACAAGAAGAAAGAAGACAAACTGAAGCAAAAGCAAAACTCGCTAGAAAGGCTAAACAAAGAGAACACCAACTTATCAAAGGATTAGAAGAAAAATATAAAAGAACACCACCACCTGACAGAGTTGAACTATTAAATGATGCTGATTATACTCCAAATATTGATGCTCCAGAGCTTAGAGAATTACAAGAGGGCGAATGGCTATTTGATTGTCCTTCTTGTGCCATTAAAGAGAAGAATTTTGATGATGGTGTTAAATTAATTTCTTGTGAAAGATGTCATAGATGGCAGCATTTGAAATGTCAACCTCGTAATGTCCAACAAGAATTAGTCAAAGATCCTGATGGAATATTCATCTGTAACTATTGTAAAGATGATTTTGAAATTAAAATTTTGGTCAAAATTGAGGAAGAGAGATTGACTAGAAGAAATGAATTAAGAGAAAAGGCTAAACAGAGAGAATTGAATAAAGAAATTCAAAAACAAAAATTTGAAGAAGAAAGATTGGAAAGAGAAGAAGAAGAAAGGTTAAGAAAGGAAGCACTTGAAAAGGAAAGAGAAAGAAGAATATTAGAAAGACAAGGGATTAGAATATCAAGTACTCCAGAAGACAGTAGCGGATTGGAGAATGGTAAAGCTATTGATACTAATTCAAGCCTTGCTGATATTAATTCAGGTTCGTCATCTTCTACTATCCCAATAAATTCAACACAATCTTCTGTTATTAACTCTGCTATGTCAAACAACATTTCATCTCAGTTACCAGTGAAGGCCTCTGAAGCACAATTACCTCAATTACAAACATTTATTCACGTTAAGAGCCCAATTCTCGAACATACTAACAACACTATTTCAAGTCATGGTAGCACTATTCCAAGTCAGAGAGCCACACCAATTCAGTTTAGTAACCCAGAACCTTCTGGTACTCTAAGTACAACATCAAATCCTGTATCAACTACAGCTTCATTACCAGCCCAAGTACCAGTTCAAGCACAAGTTCAAGCACCAGTCCAAGTACCAGCTCAAGCTTCAATACATGTACCAGTCCAAAGAGCAGTTGAAACTTCAACTCAAGCACCAATTCAAGCAACAACTCAAGCACCAACTCAAGCACCAACTCAAGCACCAACTCAAGCACCAATTCAAGCACCAGTTAAAGCACCAATTCACATTGCAGCTCCAACTCCAACTTCAGCTCAGACTACAACTCTAGCTCAGACTATAACTGCAGCTCAAAGCCAAGTACCAACTTCAGTTCCTGCTATAACTAATTCTAATTTAATAGAGAAGAGTGAACCAACCACTTCATTACCAACCTTCCAACAAACTCCCCTCACTCAACCACAAAACCCAACATTTCAATCACAATAGATTATTTATATTATTAACGTTATTGATATAAAGTTAATAGTTTACAAAATGAAAAGTTCTAATTTGTATATTTCGATTTTTTTAAATATGTTCATAAATATTTTTAAATCAAACCGTAGCCAATAGGAAGTATGAATTTATAGCCACAACTCATTTCCCAAGTGAGCACTCATATCAACTAGTTAATAAATCTATATTTCAATGTTTTCAGGCTCACAGATTTCAAGATTTAGGAATAGCCAATAACTTTCACATATATAAGCAATAATAAGTAGTATGAATTTATTTTTTTTGGTGTGGAAATATTTGAAACAACTTCTGAAACGAATACACTTCATTGAAAGTTTTCCAACTAATAGAAATGAAAACAATACTCATATGATCTATCATCAGGATAATGGAGATCAATTATCACTGAATCCTCTTTTTATATCATTTTACTATTTACACGAGGTAGTAAAAATAAGTATATAAACATTGCACATTAAGAGTCTATCTAAGACACAGAAGATATGTCAAATTACCAACTGGAGGATGACATACTGGAGATGTTAAGAAGATTCCATAAAGATGGAGGTAACTTTTCAATTGTAATTGAGCATCGTGATGGATGTATAAGACATCACGTAACTGAAAGGTTCAAAGAACATATTGATAGTTATAATCCAATCTCTCCAAATAGTATTGATACTGATAGAACTACCATTGATTCTCCAAATGATATGATGAATAATGTTTCAGGGATTAATAGTTTTCCTAATAATAATGAATTAATAACACAGATAAACTCTATTGATACATCAGATAGGATACTTAAACGAGCTTTTGAATATCCATCTATTCAAATTAATTTATCAATAAATAAAGAGGTTACAATTCATTTACATAATGCTTTCCATGCTTTGAGACAGGTGGTATGCAAGGAGATTGGTAAGTTATGGATCAAAGTAATAGAACCAAGAAAACAGACAAATTTCCCATATAATGGTGGTGATTCAACAAAACCTGAATGGTGGCCCTTAAATGTTCGTCATCGTGAACCAGATCATCTATTAAAGAAGGAAAGGATTTCATTATTGGTTGGTATTGTGTTAAATAAATGCATTGATTTAGAAATGTTAATAAATGCTACTACATTTTCTGTTGATGTAATAACAGAGGAATTGAGTCTTAAAATATTGGATGAAATATATTTTGTTGCTAAAGCATATCGTGATTTCATTTCTGTTAAGTATAATTCAAGATCATTGATCAATCTTGGAAATTTTGAATGCTCAAGTCTACTTACAGTTAGTGATTTTAATCATAAATCCAAACCTCTAAAGAAATTTTACAATAAAGAGGTGAATAAAAATGTTAGAAATGATAATAGTAATGATAATCATACCATAGTAGATGATTATGTTGATAATATCAAGAATGATGAATTAACTGGTAATGTTTTAAATGAATATAATATAAAAGTTGATGATATAAGTAATGGAAATAATCATTCTAATAGTAATCATAATGAATTTGACTATTTACAATCCTCCTTTGAAAGCAATTCAGATCAAGATATTGATACTAGTATGCATACTAATAGTAAGGAAAGTAATGAATATTTAGATTCAAGTTTTACAAATATTGATCTATCAAATGAATTAATAGATTCCCAATTATTATCGAATTCAAATGTTCATTCTAACTATAGCATTACTAATGATGGATTGACTGATAGCATTACCAATGAACCAGTTATGAATGGATTTATAGATGAAATTAAGAATCAGAATCAGATACAGATTAGAGAACAAACTGTAACTAATTCTATTTGCCAGAAACCAATGGTTAAAAGAGGAATTGAATCAATTTCTAAGGTAGGTAGAAATAAAAGAACAAAGAATAACCAATCAGCTGTTTCTAGATCACTATAATCTTCATACAATTTTTTGTTGTTAATACGGTTAGTACAATTTGTAGTATAAATAGATTAAACAAAAGATTGATAATATTTCATATTTACGATTGCAAGTATATTTATTTATCTAATTCATATCCATAATCAACTTTATAAGATTTAACACCAGAAAAATTAAATGGTTTTTCCTTCTTTAAAGAGAAATAACCTCTTTCACCAATTTCATTAACAGTAAATGAATTAATCCAATTTAATCTATGAAATTTTTTATAGCCAAGATTAACAATTTGTAATTCTTCAATAAAATCATATTTTTCAGTTTCATATTTAATTATAATTTGACCATCAATTGAAATTGAAAAATTTGCTAATATTGAATTTTTCCAATTTAATAAATTTTCTAATTTAAATTGTGGTATAATTAAATTTGGTTGATCAGTTGTTGTTAATTTTAATATTTTACCATTTGGATAAAATCTCATATATCTAAAATATGTTACTAATTTAACAGGTGAATAAAAGCTATAATCTCTTGCACCTTGAGATATATAATTAACCTTTGATATATAACAACCATGATATTTTAAAAATGGTCTATCATTAAACATATTATTCCAATTAAAATCCCAATTCTTAACCATTAGTTCTTGATTCCTTGAAATATTATTTAATTCAATTGATGATTGATCATAGATTTGATTTGGATAAATAATTTTAGATAATGTTTGATAGGTAATTGAACTAAATGATAATTTATTTAATTTTTTACAAGTTGAACTAAATCTTACATGAGCATATGGATCAATTATAATTAATACTTTAATTATTTCCATTATTATATCATCAGTTAATATATCGAATAACCAACATGGTTCTTGTATTTGTACTTGTAATTCTAAATCATTTTGATCTAATTGTTTATCAATTATTGAAAGATTATCAATCTTATCAATAATAATATTATTATTATTATCATTATCACTATTTGATATTATTGAATCATTTAATGAATCATTTAATGAATCAATATTATTAGATGAATCATCTATAATTTCAAATTGTTTCTTTGTTTCATATAATCTCTTTCTATAAATCTTTTCTACATCTCTATAAATTCTTGTTGCATCTCTATAAGTTCTTACAGCATCCATCATATTACCAATATCTTCATATTGAGTAGCTCTTTCATATACCTCTAAGGCTCTTTCAATTCTTTCATCTTCAGATTCCATAGATGAAGAGGAGAAATGTGAAGGTATTATAGATGATGATATTGGTAATGACATGTAACTGTATTACAATCAATTGGTAACTATAATTATTCTTTTCTATTATCTCCTTCTTCCCCCTCATAGGAAATTTCTAATCAATTTAACAATGATTAGTAATATCTTACATAACCATATAATAATAGATATATTGAAATCTCGGAAGTGATACCGGATTCTACAATTATATTACCCGAATACGTCTACGTATACTCTTACTACTACTACTACTACTACTACTACTACTACTACTACTACTACTACGAATACTATTACTATTACTGATATTATCAGTGAATATCAGTACTATTACTCTCGTTGACATTAATACTATAAATACTGACTACTATTACTACTATTAGTGAATATTAATACTATATATACTTAATACTATTACTGAATATAATTAGTAGGAATAGAATTTAGATTATAACACGTTACGTATAAGTGGCTATATATTTTAATTTTCACTATATATATAACTTAAAAGGTTTTTGAGTTGAAAAAAAGCCTATAGAGTATTACTACTATATATATGAAATTATTTATTCAAATAAGCAATAAAATAATAGGCATTAAAATAATAGGCATTAAAATAATAGGCATTAAAATAATAAGCTTATATATTCATATTGTAAAGTATATATATCATATATTTATTACTCATCAATTACTGATGAATTTAATAATAGATATTGCATTTAAAGACATTAGTAATGCATGTGACAATAAATTAGACTCAAAAGACTTGAAAGACCAACATATTCAAGAGTATATATAAGTATTTAAGAGTATATAAATACAATTGAATATGTAGTTAACAGTATAATAATATATGATTGAATATATCTACTCAAGACTATACAATTAAATGAATAAATAAATGAAAGATATATATTTAACTAATAGACGGTAGAATTCCATGTATTACTAGTATAGTATTTTAATACCTTCGGTCTAAACCAAATTTCCACCGACGGTTCGGTCTTAGTCTTCCTTGTCCTTTATACAAAAACAATACTACTAGTAGATTCTACATTCCCGGAAAAGAAAAAGGAGAATTAAGCAAAAAAAAAAAAAAAAAAAAAAATGTATTAATAGTAAGAGAGAGAAATTGCCTAATACGGTACTTCAATTCCAATTTCAAAATTATTTCAACTATAATTTCAATTATGCCAAAATATCGCAGAGTTTTACATAGTAAAAATTAAGGAACCGACAACTGCGGTTACCTACAACGGTAATCCGCCATTTTAAATCTTTTTACAACGGTTATTTGGCGTAATATTCTTTTTAATATTCATTTACCTGGGGATATTACTACTACACTTTCAAATAAGTTATACAGTAGAGGAATTAAGTCGCTAATAGTGGGTGGGTGGTGTGAAACATAGTGTACAATATAAAACTTATATAATATGAAGTAAAGAAGTAACACTACTAAATAATAGTACTACTACTATTAGGACTAGTAATTGTACTTAATAATTCCTTACAATTACTAAATATATAACTGGTGAAATCCGTCTAACAATAATATAATTAATACTATATAATACTTTACTTTACTTAACTTAACTAACTTAACTTATAACTAACAAGCGACAGCAAACTATTTCTTTTATTGGTCTTTTGGTCTTTTATTTTATTTCATTTTAATTTTTAGTATAGAAATTTTTTTGGGTGAGTTGCGTTGCGCTCTTTTTCTATTTTCTAATGAGCATTTTATTTCTTTTTTTCTCTTCTAGTAGTAATTAGTTGGTAATTGGTAATTGCGCACCTTTCCATTTCCATTTCCATCTTCTACTCATACTTAATACTATACTAATAACTTACACTTGTACTGTGTGTGAACCAAATCTTACCATTTTATTACTACTATTACTACTGTATAATTTATTAATTATTGCAAATTCATTATGTATTTATTGAATGTATGGTAGCACTCCACCCACTGAAAAGGAGATAAAACATTTCAGCAAAAAAAAGATGCCTATCATTTAATCATATAATTTATTTATATTGAATGTATAGTTAATTTATTACTATTACTATTACTATTATTATATATATTTTTAATTTCGCTCTCGCTATTCGTCTATTCTTATATAGTAATAAAGTAGTACATTAAATCTTTAATAATTATCTTTATAAGTTTATCTTTTATTCTCTAATTTTTATTTCTATTTCTATTTCTATTTCTATCTTTATTTCTATCTCCTTTAATATCAAGAGACATCTAAATGCAATTAACAATATAACATATATTGTAGTTATTATTCAATTATTTATATAATGCCGGTTAATATATCTGATATGTTATTGTTTAATGAAGTTGAAGCTATACCCATTCCTCTTCAACAGAATAATAAATTCAATAATAACATTAATAATAATATTAATAAGAGGTTAAATCATACTAATACTACTAATACTACTACTAATAATACAAATAATGATAAGAATGTTATAAGATCTAAAAAACTCATCTTAAATAATAAGAAGAATAACCATAATCATAATCATAATCATACAAATAAATCGCCACCAAGTATAACGCGGAATAATTATCTACAATCAAATACACTATCAAATACACTTATATCATCATCAATTACAACACCATTAACTACACCTTCAACTACACCATCATTACAATCTATATTAACACAAAGAAAATTATCATCAAGTTTTAATAGTTCAATTATTAATAATAGATCTTCAAGTATTGTATCATCATGTCCTTCATTAATATTTACTACTGAAATTTCAAGTTTCCAATCAGATTGTGAATATCATCCATTGGATAATTATTATCATCATCATTCTAATTCTCATTCTCATTCTAATTCTAATTCTAATTCTAGTTCTAATCATTATCATCATAATAATGTAAATAATAGTTATCATCATAATAGTCATAAGAATTCTTGTTCAAATTCTGATATGGATGATGACGATCAAGTATATGATGAAGAACATGAAGATCAGTATAATAATAATTATAATAGTTATTATGAAGATAATTATTATTATCATAATAACAATAATAACGGTAATGAGGATGATAATGATTATGATTATAATCATCATGAAGATGATGATTGTATGGAACTTACTTGGGATGATATTGATCAAGATTTCTTTAATTCATCAAATATTGAAAGATTAGATCCATTACCTTTATCAAATTCAATTACCGCCGTTACAAATTCAAGTTTAAATTCAAATTCAAATTCAAATTCTTTTAAAGATGTATTAGTATCTTCATTAAAATCTTGGGCTAATACTTCAAGTGAATTATTATTTAATGATCATTTATTAAATCAATTAAATAATACAAGTAATTTTGCAACTGCTACTAATACTGCTTCTAATATCAATAATAATCATAATAATAATAGTAATACAGATAAAAAGATTATAAAATCGCCTGTATTAATGGCATCATCAAATACTTTAAGAAATGTTGTACTTAATGAAGAAACTGAATTAGAAACTTTTAAAATGTCTGAAAATTTACAAACTTTATTAGATAATAATTCATCATTATCATCATCATCATCATCCACTTCATCATCATTTGATAATAATTCATCGAATGGTAATAATAATTTCTCAGTATTAAGAAATAGAGAATCAAGAATAAATCCTCAATTTTTAAGATTATATTCATATGAAACAAATTCAAGAAAATTAGGTATATTACCAGAAATTTCACAAGAATTAGAGGATTATTATTCAAATTCAAATTTACCATTAGATATTAATGATCCAAATCAATTTGCTGCATTAGTAAGACAAAGATTATGGCAATGTGTTGTATTACCACCAAGACAAGATTCATCAAATTCAATCGATAAGAATAATCATGAATATATCTATACATCTGATAAACCATTAATGGAAAATTCTTTAATACTTAAGAATAATTCAAATGATAAAGAATTTGATAAGATTAAACCATGGATTAAATTAGAAGATCATAATAATTTATTAAATCATAAATTTAATCCATGTGGTTATTTAAATAAAAATGTTCAATATACTGTTAAAGGTTGGTCAAGTTCAAGATTTATGCCATTAACAATTTCATCTAATTAATTACTTAAGTTTTTTTTATTTTTTTCTCCTATATTCACTATTATTTATCATATTAAAACTTTAAAATATCAATTCAAATATCTTATTAATATTATAATCAAATTGCTATTACTTAAAAACTATTTATTTTAACAACTATTTTATACACTATTCAGGAGTTTATTCAATGCTTTTTTTTTTTCCTTCTATATGCTTATTTTTTTTTTACTACTGCTGCTATTACTACTAATACTTACTGGGGAGGTAAGTCAATTCTTAATTTGGGAATCACTAATTTTTATATTAGTATATACAATTCAATGTCAATTTGCTTACTACTTTGTCTATATATATATAACATATATAATTATCAATCAATTAATGAACTCAAATAAATATATATTTGCTAATATTATAAAACAACAAACAAACTTGTAGCCTATTAAGACAATTAATATAACAAACAAACTTGTAGACTAATAAGTAACAATAAAATTAAAACCAACAAACTCAATGTAATATTACGTTTTTAATTAACATTTAATTATGTTATTATAGTATTATATTTAGGTTCGGCAGACTATGTTACATATACTATATTACATATACAAAGTATACCAAGTATTTATTTTATGTGCAGTGAAATGTAATTTTTCATACACCCGTTAAAATTCACCTGCCTTAAGATAGCAAGGATAATTTCCAAAATTTATAATATAAATAAGATGGTAAAAGACTATTAATTACAATTAAATATTTATAACTCTGTAATCTTTATAACTCTGTAATCCATATATTACAATCAAGTAATAAAAGTAATACAATTTATTATACTAGTATATTATAAACTTATCATCAAACAATGGCTCCATTAGATGTCTCATTAAAAGGTAAAACCGCATTGATTACCGGTGCTACTAAAAATTTGGGTTTAGGTACTGCTAAGGAATTAGCTAAATTTGGTGCTAATATTGTTATTCATTATCATTCTGATAAGGAAAGATCAGCTGGTGAAACTCTTGTCAAAGAATTAAAGAATGAATTTGGTGTTGAATCAATCTTAGTTCAAGCTGATCTTTCAAAGGAAGATGAGGCTGAAAATTTATTTAAGGAATCAATTGCAAAATTTGGTTCAATTGAAATTGCAATTAATAATGCTGGTATGGTTCTTAAAAAGCCAATTGGTGATGTTTCAACAAAGGAATATGATACAATGTTTGATATTAATTCAAAAGGTGCCTTTATGTTTTTGAAATTTTGTTATAAATACGTTGCAATTGGTGGTTCAATTGTTTCTCTTGTTACAAGTTTATTAGCTGCATATTGTGATGGTTATGGTATCTATCAAGGTGCTAAGGCTCCAGTTGAATATTTTTCAAAGACTGCTTCAAAAGAATTACATGAAAAGAATATTAATGTCAATTGTGTTGCTCCAGGTCCAATGGATACTCCATTCTTATATGGTCAAGAAACTGATGGTAGTGTTGCCTATTTCAAGACCATGGGTTTAGGTGGTAGATTAACAAAGACTGATGATATAATTCCAATTATTAGATTCTTAGTTACTGAAGGTCATTGGATCACTGGTCAAACCATTTATGCCTCTGGAGGTTTCACTGCTCATTAAAGTTTTCTTCTTGATGAACGTTATAGTATAACTTCTTTTTTACAATATGGTATCAACTTTCTTATCAATTAGTATACATAAGCTGTACCCAAATTGTAATTGACTAGGAATTTACTTCAAGAAACTGCTTTAACAATTTATATGTCTTGTAAAGCAATTGTTCACTACTACGTATTATGATTATGTATATATACATATATATATGTATACAAGTTCACCTATGTTTTTCAACTTGTATGTATATATGAAAATAAAAGATTAAATACATGTCAATAAAAATTTTAGTACTAATTCTTTCAAGACTATGTAAAATTTCTCTCTCTTTCCCATAATCTCTTAACTGTTATAAAACTTACAGTCCACAATCATTACATACAATTATGTAATATTTACAACTATTTAGACATGCTTTAACCCTGATTAAGGCGCTTATTAGTAGAAAAATAGCTTAAGAAAATACTGTTATTACTAAAATTTGCTCATCAGCAAGCATAAAATCTCCATCATTTAAAACAAAAGAAAAAAAAATTTACACACTTAAAATAACAATTTATACTAATTAAACTTATTAAACTATATAATTAGATAAAGATATATTATATTAGTATACTACCTGTCAATATAGATAAACTTATAGAATATCTCCATATCATTAAATAATATTCAATAGTTGAACTTTATTGTTTCAATGTCATCAACGAGCTATGACTCAACTTCTGCTAATAAGAATCTCCTAGGAGATAACAATAATAATAATAGCAATTATAATAGTAGTAATAATTATAACAATAATGATAATAGTAATGGTAAGAATATTGATATTGATATTGAAGCTCAACAGAATATTAATGATAGAATAATTACAGATACATCAGATACAAATATATCAGCCTCACCTAACGATCTTAATACTAATGAAAGTGATGGTACAAAACAAATTAAGACATCTACTAATATTGCTGCATTAGATGAAAGTCAAGTTACAGTTGGTGGTGAAATTGAAAATGATTCTGAAGTGGAAGAATTTATTAAAAAATATGGGGATGTTAAAGTTGCCTATATAAAGGCACCAAAGTATAATGCATTCTTCACAAGACCATATGCTTTAAACTATTTTCATAATGGTAAACTTTATAGAACCAAAAATGAAAGAACAAGTTCTAAGATGGAATTATTCTTAGATTTAGTCTATGTTGGTATTGCATCAAATTTAGCATCAAGTGCTACAAGTCATCCAACTGGTCTTTCATTCTTAAAATATTTCTTTCTCTTCATTCCAACTTGGAGTATTTGGGCAGAGATTAAAGAAATAATGAATTACTATTTTACTAATGATTTATTTCAAAATATATTTATAATGTGGATTATGGTTCTATTGATTATTTACGATAATAATTGTGAATCTTTAACAGATTTAGATGATAATACTGCTTTATTAACCTGTGTGGTAGTTTATTTCTTAGCTAGATTTTCATTTGCTGCATTAGTCCTACTATATTCATATTATATATATGAACATAAGAAACAAATGTTATTCTATTCATTACTTACAGGTACTGCGTCTGCTTTCTGGTTCTTAATATTATTAATTCATTCAAATTGGGGTAGAGCAATATTTGCTGCATGTCTATTTACAGTGGAACAATCAATTGTATCAATGAGTGCTCATCCATATTTGAAAAAATTATTAAAAGTGACACATTCAACTGCACAAAATATTGAACATGAAGCTGAAAGATTTCAATCCTTCTATATTATTGCCATTGGTGAATATATATTTGCCATATTAAGTGGATCACCATTATCCATTGGTTGGAATATGAAACTGAGTAAAGGTATTTCCATCTTAATTGATGCATATGTCTTTTTAGAACTATATTCTCATAAAGATGGATCAAAGAGAGCTACACATGCCATCAGAAGAAGTGCATTCACTGCATTTGGATTTATGTATACTCATTTCCCATTAATTTCAAGTTTGTTGATTGTGGGTGATTCAGGTGCAGATTTAGCTAAGATGACTGTAAATTTTGTTGAAGATGAAGAAGAGGCAACAGAATTAATGGGTGTCTTATTATTCTTCTCAGCTGGAATTTTAATTGCATTAACTTCATTAACACTTCTAGTACTACTTGATAGACCAGAGGATGAAGAAGAACAAAAAGTTCCAAGATATTTAAGAATTGGATTTAGAATACCAATTGGATGTGCTATCTTAGGTCTTGCTTGGGCACATAAACATATTGGTGTTAAAGCTGTTATGTGGATAGATTGTATGTTATTAATGATCCTTTTCATCTATGAAATGATAGTTATGAACCTTTGTGATATTAATGAAATCTGTCTAAGAAGGAGAGAGAACAATACGTAAATAATTGTTTATTAGTATTTGTTTAACCACTTAGTACATACATACATACATACATACAGTACACACCTGTCTAGTAGTAGTTCTTAGTATACAAGGTCGGAACTCATTTCTCTAAACCGGTTTTCATTTTTCTCCTTTTTTTCTATTTAATTCTGTGGCAAAAAAAGAATATAAAGGAACAAATTTCAATTTTATTATTTGATCTTATATCCTTACTTACTATTATAAATAGACATTCTATTATCCTTTTAAAAAGAGATTATTTACATCAATCTAAGACTAGAAAATCAAAAAACAATTGAATTATAATTTCAATATGAGTTATACACCTTTACAAAATCCTCCAGCTTATACTGATACTTCAGATGCACCAATAAATTCAGATAATAGTAATATTCCTGATGATTTTAAATATGGTACATCAGTTGCAAGTTGTGAATTACCAATAAGATTACAATTTGTTAGAAAAGTATATACATTATTATTCTTTCAATTATTATTGACTGCTGGTATAAGTTCTGTTATTATTCTAAATGATACAGTTAAAACTTTTGCTCTTAATAACATTTGGTGCTTTTGGGTCTCTATGATTGGTTCTATTGGGTTTATGATTGGTGCTTATATTCAAAGTAGAAAATATCCTGTTAATTTAATTCTATTAACTGGATTTACATTATTTGAAGGTTATATGGTCGGTCTTGTTACCAGTCTATATGATACTGATATTGTTTTAGAAGCCTTTGCCATCACTTTGGTTATCTTTTTGGGTTTAACTCTATTTGCTGTTCAAACCAAATACGATTTTACCTCATGGATGGGTGTTCTTAATACTTCATTATTCTTATTAATCGGTATTGGTTTCACATTCTTCTTATTTAGACCATCATCTACTACTGAATTACTTTATAGCTCTATTTCAGCCCTTGTCTTCTCAGTCTATATCTTAGTTGATACGCAATTAATTATGAGAAAATTTAACGTTGAAGATGAAGTTCCAGCTGCCATTGCACTTTACTTGGATTTAATTAACTTATTCTTGAACATTTTAAGAATATTAAACAACAGAAACAATAACAATTAATGAAAAGAATAAGTTATTCTATCATATTAGTATATAAATGGAGTAAAATCCAATCAATGAATATGTAATGAATATGTAATGAATATGTAATGAATATGTAATGAATATGTAATGAATATGTAATGAAACTGTTATATGAAAACCCGTGTAAATTTGTATTGTAATTTTTATTACGGATTGGGGGGAAAGCCGAATCTGTCACGTTCGTATTTACAAAAAAAGTAATTCTCAAAAAGGAAAAACAAACTAATATACACTTGTAAAGCTCCTCTTTAAGGTAATTGATAACCAACTAACACACACACATATATATATATATATATATATATATATATATACATATTCAAATGGATGATGAAAATGGTATTAACGGTTGTTGTAAGTATTCATCTATTGTATTGAAGTTTTTTTTCTCATTAATTTGAACTGTTGTTGTTAAGGATACTAATCAATAATTTTATTACAGTAATATATACAACTTTGACTTTAAATTCAACTACACAGTATACTCTTGAAAATCAAATAATTACAAATAAATATAAGTTAACTAATATTAATGAGATAATATCAAGTCAAATCAGTGTAATAAATGCGTCTGATGCACTTGTTGGTTCAATGCCATTCAATATAAGTGGTATTAATCTATCATTATATTTTTTAAAGACAATTCTTGAGACTAATGATTTAATTACTGTTTTAACTATTTGTTTGGCGGATATTCCAAGATCATTTCCATTAATGGTTTTAGATAATATATTAAAAGAGTATTCATCATATAGATCAACTTCTATGAATTCAACAGGATCTACATCGGGAAATTCTAATGTTGGTAATACTTACAATGGTAGTCAAAGTACAACAAATATATCAAATATAAATAATTCAACTATAGTTGAATTTAAGATTAAATTTAATCAAATTATTAAATTTCAAGAATTACAATTTCAAAAGAATTTAATTGAAATTACAAAGAATGATTTAAATGAAGTTAAATATATCCTAAATGAAAATATTGAACAAGTATTAGAGAGAAATGAAAGAATTAATCTATTGGTTAATAAGACAGATAGAATTAATAATTTATCAAGTAATTTTAGAACAAATTCAACTAGAGTGAAAAGAAAGATGTGGTGGCAAAATGTAAAATTTTGGGCATTGATTATTGTAATTGGACTATTTTTTTTATTTGTTATCTTTAGAGTTCTATTTTGGTAAACTTCTATACAATTTTTAGATTATCAATTTATTTGAGTATCTGTTTTTTCTTTGTTTTCTATTTCCATTCGTTTAATTTGTTTCTTTCTTGTTATTAACCTTTCCTCTTCTTGTTTCTTTTTTCTGCGTTCTATATAAATATATTGCTTCTCTTTCTCTCTTATTTTGGTTTTCTTTTGGTATTAGGTAGCTACTGTTCACTTATCACTTATCATTCATTGATTCATTGTTTCATTGAACAATAAATGGTTCATTAATTGTTTATTAACGAATTCGCTCTTATTTACAGTTTATAATTCTTTTAGCATTTACAATAAATCTATAATATAATTTTTTATTTAATAAGACAGAGAATCCCTTATCACACAGATTTTCATATTCACTATTAGATAGAGTCACTAATTCGTTATGTCAACATCACTGATTGTATTTTCTCTATCATCAGTTTTCTGTTTCTTGACAATCTTTTCAGATTCATCAATAGATGCTTCATTTTCATTATCATCATTTTCATTATCATCATTCTCATGATCATCATCCTCATTTTTATTGATGGAATCCTCCTCTAGATCTGCTATAATTTGATTTTGCTTTTCTTCTCTCTTCCTTTCTCTATTTGCCTTCTTTATGGCTATATGACTCTCTAATTCAGCTTCAATATGAGGAATGAACCCATTAAATTCAGTATCCTTTAAACCATTAATTATATCCTGTGCAGAAATTGTTCTTCTATCATTCGATTTAGCACTTGATCTAGCATGAACCAATATATAACTAACAAATAAAGTAGCACTTCGTTGTAAAACTGTAGCACTATCTTTTGAAATTAAACTACCCTCAGGTAATACAGATTTTGCCAATTTAATTGTAGTTGCCTTTGGAAACAATATATCATCAATTGAAATTTGATCTCTTTCCTTTGCTGAGACAGGATTTGAACCTTCATTATGTTTTCTCCAACCTTTTGGTGGCATTATAATGTAAATATATTAAAAGTTTTAATTACTTTGAATTTAAAATAGTAATTAATGTTGCACGTTAAACAGGTAACGCGCGTTCAAATTAATTTTGGTGAAGTTTTGATTTTACTATCAAAACTGTGCCAATCTTATCTGATCTCCCAAAATGGAAACATTGGCATAACATAATGAAAGCGGTAATAATGTTTCGCCAATACATAGGAACCAGAAAAAAAAAAAAAAAAAAAATAAAAACCAACAACTCACAGACAAGTAAACATAATCATTAATTATTGTAGACGCTAATAGCTGTTTATTTTTCTTAGTTAGTTTCTGCCAACAAGATAAAGCTACCAAGCAAACCATCTTTTCAACTAACAGCATTAAAATATTGAAATCATAGAACCATTATAAGCTCGCTAGTTCATACTCTAGCTCTCATTATTTATTTATACCTGTTACATTATTTTTCAAGCCGTTAACTAAAATCATATCAGAATATATTCGCTCTGATTTGATATTCTGCTCCCCAATAATTCATTGAGTAACACTGCGAATATATTGGTGATATATATATATATATTGGTGCATCTAGCAATTGGACAAAATAAGATATACTCAAGTATATTCAAACAAATTCAAAAAATAACTGAAAATCACTCTTTAATCAATATAAGCTAGCTACCCATCAGATTTACAGTCATATTATAACTATAAGTTATAATCTATAGTATATTATAATGGATCAGCTACCGGACTCACTATTGCCGACTTCAAATGGAAGTGGGATGGAGAGTGATTCTTCTTCATCCGCAAACATTACTGCTAATATGATACTATCTGAAAAGGCATTGAAAGAAATTGAATTAAGAGAACAGGATAGATGGTTACCAATTGCTAATGTTGCAAGACTAATGAAAAATACTTTACCAACTACAGCAAAAGTTTCAAAAGATGCTAAGGAATGTATGCAAGAATGTGTTTCTGAATTTATATCATTCATTACAAGTGAATCAAGTGATAGATGTCTTAGTGAAAAGAGGAAAACTATCAATGGTGAAGATATCTTATTTGCAATGACTAGTTTAGGATTTGAAAATTATTCAGAAGTATTAAAGATTTATTTGGCTAAATACAGAGAACAACAAGCTTTAAAACAGGAACGTGGAGAGATTAAAAAGACAAGGCCAAAATCAAACGATGGTAATGATGATGAAATGATTAATGAAAATATGAATAATGGTATTGATCAAAATCATCATCAAATCAATTCAACTGATATAAATAACAATGATAATAATAATAATAATAATAATAACACTGATAATAATAGCATTATATATGATGAAGAGCAGCAATTTCAAAGAGAGATAATAAATATTCCATTACAAGACGATGAAGAAATAGATTTAGCTAGTGGCTCACTTGATCATCGAAACTTTAATGGGAATGGACATCATCATCTTAACAACAATAACAATAATAATAATAATAATAATAATAACAGTAATGAATCTTCACATAATCATAATTCTGATCATGTAATCGATGTTAATGAAATTGATCGTCAAATACAAAATGATATAATCGAATCTATAAAGGCTGAAGATACAGATATATTATCATTAGATGATGATAATCGGGTAGAACAGTCACAACAGATTGGTGGCATTGAACATCATTCTTTGAATCATGATCAACATCAATTACAACAACAGGATAACAATGTAAGTTTACATGATGACTTTGATCCAGTTGATGTTATGAAAAACAATGATACAGATGGTGTATTGTATCAATATACCAATGCAGGAACTGGTCAATATCAAACTAATTAACGTATATGATGAATTATGAACTTTATGCTTTCTGCTATTCAATGTATTATCAAAAAAAAATTCAATAGGTACTATATGAATAGAGGTCGAAGAATACAAAAAACAAAATTATTTATTGGAACTGAATGGTATTTTTAAAAAGAATGTGTATATATTAATAGCAAATACCACGATGTTATATTTAAATCACGTATGTACTTATCGGCTGTAGATCTCTTTATATAGAAACTTGTAAAGTCGCCTGTGATTCAAAAGTAATCATCCATATCTGCTAATCGCATCTAGTATGGTACCTGTAATAGTATACTGATTGATAGTATCATACATAGGTCATACAGTATTGTTAATGTTTTTTTTTTTTTTCTAAATTTGATTTCGGTGGCGACTGGCCCCTACCAGTTTTGCCCAAGTTCAACATCAATGACAAATCTTATATATAATTCACCCCAGAGCTTTACATCTCAAGACTTGAACAAATATAAATAATAGAGTCTAATGTTGTTTACAAGGCATCCAATAAGGCGTTTGGCTGTTCTTGGTAGACAATCTTCCGTTTTCGAAAGATCTTCAACGTCTAGTTCAAGCTTAAACTCCATTAAAACTATTGTCAATGGAAATAAATCAGAGGTTCATATATTAAACCATGTTAATAATGATTTATCTAATAATAGTCAATCTTCCAAACAGCATAATAGAATATTACAAAATATAAATGAATTATCATTGTCCCATCAAGATATTTCACTCAAATCTTTACTATTGAATAGCTCTCAATCCTCAGATAAGCCAGACTCTGATTCAACACATAAAGTCACACCAAGTAGTCAAGATGATAACTCAAAGCGAGATATTGACCAAAAAGAACATCCAGCAGAACAACCTACAGAATCTGGCCACACAGAAAAGGTGCCAAATGGCCTCGATGAGCAAAACAAGGAAACCCCTGGTGAAATTCAAGAAGAACATACTGGTGATAAAGGCAGAAGTACATCAAAGAGTATCAGTGACTCAAATAAGGATAATACATCAACATCACCTTCGATCAATAACAATCACGATGACCCTAATAATACCAGTACCCCTCCTCTACCACCTCAACCTAACTCCAAAGAACCAAAACATCAGGTTTTCCCAACTGTTTTGTCTATTGCCTCCCCAAGACCTTTCTTACCAGGTCAAATTGGTGTAGTCCCAGTAACTGACGAGCGTCTATTAAAGGCTCTACATAAATTATTTAAGTCAAATAACCCATATGCAGCAATATTCTTTAGTAAGGAAGAAACTGAATATGGTAAATCAATTACATCAAAGGATGAAATTCACACAGTTGGTACTTTTTGTCAACTTTATAACATGACTACAATGACTATCAATTCTCGTACTTATATTGTACCTGTATTTTATGCTCATTCAAGAATTGAATTCGATAATATTGCATTTCCATTAACAGATACTGAAAAGGCTGATTCTGTTAAACTTATTGAAGAGGAAGTTGAAAAGGAAATGGTAGAACAAGGTAAAAATTTGGATGAATTAGCAGTTCAAGAAGAAATGGAAAGCATTGTTGCTCAAAGATTTGACGATGAAATTGACGTTGCTCCATTTGAAGATTTGAAGGAATTTAATGTTTCACTAGCTAATATTACAAAACTTGAAAACAAACCATTTGATATTCATTCACAAATATTAAGAGCTTTGACAGCTGAAACTCTATCATTATTGAAGGAATTAGTATTAATTGACGAGGATTTAAGAGAAAGAGTTGCTTCATTCACTGAAACATTACGTGGTAAGTTAAATATGTATATGTATCCTGATTTATTGGCAGATTTTGCAGCAGGTGCTTGTTCTGCTAAACAAGAAGTTATTCAAGAAATTTTAGAATCAACAGATATTGAGAAAAGATTAGAAAAGACATTTATAGTATTAAAGGCGGAAACCATGGAATTTGAATTGAGAAAGAAAATCAATGAATCAATTGAAAAAAAATCCGCTAAATTACAAAATAGATATATAGCACAAGAAAAGATTAAAGAGTTGAAAAAGATTGCTGGTATCATTGATACAAATGAACAATTAATCCAAGTATTTAATGAAAGGCTATCTAAACTATTATTACCACCTGTCACCAAGAAAGTCTGTGAAGATGAATTAGCAAAATTTAGTACATTAGATTCTGCTTCTGCTGAATTTAACGTCACCAAAAATTATTTAGATTGGATTACACAATTACCATGGAATAGAGTTACAAAGGATTCATTCAACGTTGTTAGAGCTAGAAGAATCTTAGATGAAGATCATTATGGTCTACAAGAGTTAAAAGATCGTGTCTTGGAAATGATTGCAATTGGTAAATTACGTGGTACTATTGATGGTAAAGTAATATGTTTTGTTGGGCCACCAGGTGTTGGTAAGTCTTCAATCGCAAAATCAATTGCTAGATCCCTTGAAAGAAATTTCTTTAGAATTTCTGTTGGTGGTACTGGTGATCCAACTGAAATATTTGGTCATAGAAGAACATATGTCGGTGCTTTACCAGGTCGTATTATTCAAGGTTTAAAGAAATGTGAAAGCTCTAACCCATTGATCTTATTAGATGAAATAGATAAGATTAGTCATAATAATAACAATGGTGATGCATCTGCTGCTCTATTGGAATTATTGGATCCAGCTCAAAATAATGAATTTACTGATCATTATTTAGATTTAGCGTTTGATCTATCGAAAGCTTTATTTGTATGTACAGCTAATACTTTACAAACAATTCCAAGACCATTATTAGATCGTATGGAAATAATTGAAGTGCCAGGTTATATTGCTGAAGAAAAGGTCCAGATTGCTGAGAAGTATTTGATACCAGACTCTAAGAGAAAGTCAGGTTTAGCAGATGTCGATGTTTCAATTCCGGTCGAAAGTATTAAAATTATCGTTCAATCATACGCAAGAGAAAGTGGTGTTAGAAGATTAAAACAATTGGTCGAAAAAATCTTTAGAAAGGCGTCATTCAAGGTTGTTGAGGAAATTGATAAAACTGAACAAATTGATAAGGAAGATGAGTCAGCTGTTAAGAAAGAACAGGAAGCTGTTGAAGCTAATATTGATAATAATGCACCAGTCAAGGTTATTTCTGAAACCTATCTATTGTCAGAATTAAAGATGGATAAATTGCCAGTTCCAAAATCAGTCTCTATTACAGTTAATCCAGAAGACTTAAAGACTTATATTGGTCCACCAATATTTTTATCCGATAGATTATTCGAGGTTACACCGCCAGGTGTTGTAATGGGTCTTGCCTGGACTGAAGGTGGTGGGGCTGCATTATACGTCGAGACAATATATGAGCAAGCAGAAACTGAGGATGGTAAATTTACTGGTGGTGATCTATCAATTACTGGTAATATCAGTGATGTTATGAAGGAATCAATTAAAATTTCATATTCTGTTGCCAAAAGATATGTTAAGAATGATTTCTTCAAAAGAAATAATATAAAATTACATTTACCAGAAGGTGCAATTCCAAAAGATGGACCATCAGCTGGTATTACAATAACAACTGCATTGATTTCATTAGCATTCCAAAAAGCATTACCACCAATAACAATGACTGGTGAAATAACACTAACTGGTAAAGTATTAAGAATTGGTGGATTAAAGGAAAAATTACTTGCAGCAAAGAGAAATAAAGTTAATACGATATTCTTATCAAAGGATAATATTGGTGATTTTGAAGATTTACCAGACCAAATTAAAGAAGGATTAGATGTCACATTTGCAGAAAATTATGATGAAATTTATGCCAAAATCTTTAAGGATTGTGAAACTTTAAACATTCCACCTCCTAAAGCCAGCATTGCTAAGGAAACCAAATAAGCTGGAACTTAATCCATTAGAACTTGCGTTATAGATGATTTAATCTTTAAATTTATCGAGGCAATAGTCACTATAATTAACATGCTGTGCTACTTTCCCTTCAAACTATGTATATAAATAAGCGGCATATAAGTGAGCCATAGAAAGAAAAACATAACATTATCATAAACGTAATATCACTTTTAATCAACTAAATGTAGTATTCGAGATTAGTAAGATTGGTATAACCAACAGCAAACTGGAAAAGTTTTTCTTTACAATTGATTATATATTAATGTAGTAGAATATGTGTATATTGATAAACAAACTCATATGATTTATCATAAAGAAAAATAAAAGAAAATAATTAATTGGATAAACCATTCAATAATAAGTTATTGTATTAATGGTCTTAAAAAATCTATAAGTGGCGGGTACCATAAATAACTTTAAAGAAGTTGTGAAATGATTGAAAATAACAATTGAAAATGGTGAAAAAGTAACTAATATGTAAAAAAACTTGAATGATATGAATAAATAAGTGGTATTGAAATTGAACAAAATGTCTTTTTCTTTGAAGATGATATGGATAAAGTGGTGGTTAAAATTAAAATTAAAGAATAAATCTAAAGTGTGAAAAAACAAGTATAAACCATTAACCTTTAATTTGAATTGAATAATAAATGACTTTATTATGTGTATATGATGATGTGAACCAGCTAATGATAAGAAAAATGAATTCCAACAATATAGAAATATAACAAAAAAGTGAAGTAAAGTAAACATCGAAAAAAAAGTAAAAAATATCAAATAACGCAGGACAAACGATAGGTAAGAAATATTGCAATTACAATTATTGTAAAGCCCATTGTAATACTGATAAAGCAGAAGCGACACAAGCAATTGTTGTTGGTAAAGTCAATACGACATAACCCCAAAATAAGACACCAGCCATTTCTCTTTCATAGAGTTCATTCAATTGACAAATTTGTGATAACTGAATAGCTGGTGGAGAGATTGTTAAGATAAAAGTAACAACCAAGAATATTGGATCATCAATAATTGAGATTCTAATATATTTGACAACAAGTGCAATTATTGGTAATAAGATTAAAGGAGGAATAATCATTCTTGATATTAACGAACCAATAACAATTCTTTTATAATGGGCAGATGCTGGTGGTATATCAGTTGATGGATATAGATTTGAACCTAAAATGACCAAGATTAAAGGAATTGAAACAGAACCTAATTGTTTAATTGCCTCAGATACTGTTCTTGAGATAAAAGTTTCATTAGCATACATTAATTTTTGAATTGGAGTAATTGATGCAACAAGAACAGATGCAGCCATAGCATATAGTGGTGGATTCATTGCACCTTTAATTTTAAAGAAATATTTAACTGTATAAAATTTAATTTTTTCAAATACTGATGCATCAGCGGCAAGCTCATTTACTTTATCATTATCTTGGTTGTAAATTGAATCATGTGTAGTGGTAGAGTTTGGATTATTAAGAGAGATATATGGAGTGATACTAGTTAAAGCTTCATGTACATTCTCTTCCAAAGTAGAAGCATCACCTTGATCCATACTTGTAGATGTACTAGTCTTAGAGCTTAATCCATTATAGTTATTAGCAGTATTTGTACTTGTACTAGAAGCTTCATTGATCGTAGTTTCATTATTATTATTATTATTATCATCATCAGTTTGATCATCAATATTATTTTGAGTGTTGTCAATAACTTTTGAAGAGCTTGATTCCAAATCACGTCTAAATCCATTTTCGTTATTTATATGTTCATAATCTGATAATCTCTTTAATAAAGTATTATAACCCCAAGACCATCTTAATACTTGACCAATTTGTTGAAAGATTAACAGATATAAGATACCTCTTGATGCAACTTTATCAGGGGTATCACCTTCAATATCATCCCATTCTAAGTTAGGTAAAGAATAAGATAAAGCTACTGTTAAGGAGACAGGTAAAGAGTTTGAATTACCAAATACACTCATAGCAGTGACGAAGTTTGATTCAGGTTCATTTAGATTTAAATATTTAGAAATAGTTTGAGAAACTAGATATGAAATACCAGTAGATAGGAAATAAAAGATGGGTATTATTATAACTTCAAATAATTTTTTAAGTGATAATGATGGAGCTAATTTACTAAAGACCAATGCAGGAGTAAATAGATCAACATTTAATAATGAAATACTCTTTTGAGAGTCCTTAGTTAATAGACCAGTTTTTGCGGCAAAGAAACCTGCTAAACAAACCAGAATAACTTGAACGACAGCCTCAAAGGTTAAGAAAGAGACTTGACCAAAAGATAACTGTTCAGATGTATTCATCAAATGGAAAGCGAATTGTTTATTTGTTTATATTAAGTATTATATCCTTTGAACGTTGTTCGTTGAATGTGGATGAGGTTTAACAATAATAGGGGACTAAGGAAGGGCAAAATCAAGTTATTATATATAAAGGTTTTAGATAAGGAGGCAATGAAGTTTTTTTTTTTTTTTTTTTTTTTTTTTTTTTTTTTTTTTTTTTTTTTTTTTTTTTTTTTTTTTTTTTTAATTCTTAATTTTTTTTTTCTTAATTTTTTTTTTTAATCTTTGTGGATCCAAGTTAAACTTCTTAAAAGTAGACTGTGGATCATATAGTGATTAAAGATTAATTTGATCTTATATATTGTTAAGCAGTACTAATTATTATATATTATCACTTATATGTTATGAAAGAAGAGTGTTACGTCAGATACTTGCCTGTTTCTTAATAGAGGTGGGTTCTTTAGTTAAAATGAAAAATAACCATGGTGTTCGGATGCGATGTTTTAACTCCCAACGTGGTGTTACGTCCGTTGAAATCACAGCAAATCTGATATTATTATCTTTATTATTATCTCTATTATTATTAATATTATCATAATTATAGTAGTGTGGTATCAATTGAATATGATTAGTGATGTGGTGTATTTAATATAATCTACATGTTATATATGTATATAAGAAACTAATCACTATTGTTTATTGTATTTAATTACTAGTTAGTAATTGGGTATTATAATGATGTAGCTTTGAAATTGATGGCCAGAGGTGTAAGGCACTATTGAATACGTTCTAACCGATTTAAAGTCTTGCTGTACATAAATAACTACATGGGTATGAGGTGTTTGTACATTCATTGACAGATTAAATAAGATACTGTTAAGCTTAAATTGAATTGTTAATTATGGTTTTAACCAATTACGGCCTTTTTCAATAGTTGAAAAAAAAAAATTAAAAAAAAAAAACTGTTAACAATATGACGCTTTTTCATACATTAATATTTTGAATTAATCATACTATGCTCAATAATAACTTATAATGATAATAATTATCATCCATAAATGGAAATAACAGGCTATTGATTCATAATAATAGCAGTACATATAAATTAAACTTTAATGTTTTTTTTGGAACTACCAACAATACCGATTATGTACGTGCTGTATACTAATATCAACTAGTACTGAATATATTAGTTTATATTATCGACTTTCCTCATCAGATCAATGGTAGTTATTTTATGAACGAAAAAATCATAGATAGATACATAACGAGTAGCTAATGTAAAATGTAAACCATGTATTTTTAGAAGCGATAATTATAACTACCTATGGAAATAATTCATAAAAATTAGTGACCAGCAGATGGAGTAACAGTTGGTAATTTCTTTAATGAAGTTCTAATTGATTCAATACCTTTATCTAAATCTTCCTTTGAAATTACTAAAGGTGGAGCTAATCTAATAATATGATCATGAGTTGGTTTAGCTAAGATACCTTCATCTCTCATTAATAGACATAAATCCCAAGCAGTTCTACCATTAGCAGCAGATGGATTAATAACAATAGCTGATAATAAACCTAAACCTCTAACTTCAGAGATTATACCATTTGATTCATCTTTTAATTTATTCAATTCAATTTTTAAATAATCACCTAACTCCTTTGATCTTTCAGTTAATTTTTCATCTCTAATAACATCTAGGGCAGCAATGGCAACAGCTGATGCTAATGGGTTACCACCAAATGTTGAACCATGAGAACCTGGATTTAAACATAGCATAATATCCTTTGATGATAATACTGCAGAAATTGGAACAACACCACCACCTAATGCTTTACCTAATAGAACAATATCTGGTTTAACATTTGGTGAATGTTCATAACATAATAATTTACCAGTTCTACCAATACCAGTTTGAATTTCATCACAGATTAATAAAACATTATATTGTTTACATAATTCTGAAACTCTTGTTAAATATTCAGTTGGTGGCACTACAATACCAGCTTCACCTTGAATTGGTTCTAATAAGATAGCACAAATCTTATCACCATGGGTCTTTAATGATTCTTCAATATCAGCAACATTACCAAAATTAATTGGTCTATTAGTACCTGGAATATATGGACCAACATTTTTTAAAAATGGACCAAAATTTGTAGTTGAATCAGGATCAGTTGACATTGAAATAATACCAATGGTTCTACCATGGAAATTATCTTTAGCAGATAGGATAATAGCTTCATTTTCTGGAATACCTTTCTTTAAATAACCCCATCTTCTTGCTAATTTTAAACCAGATTCAACTGCTTCAGCACCAGTATTCATTGGTAAAACCATTTCATAGTTGAAATATTCGGTAATATATTTGGAAAATAGACCAAAGACATCATTTGAGAAGGCTCTTGAAGATAAAGTTAATTTTGATGCTTGTTCAACAAGAGCAGCAATAATCTTTGGATGACAATGACCTTGATTAACAGCAGAATAGGCAGATAAGAAATCTAAATATTCCTTTCCCTCTGGATCCCAAACATGAGCACCTAGAGCTTTATGGAAAACTATTGGTAATGGATGATAGTTATGTGCGGAATATTCTTCTTCAAGATGTCTAGCTTCTTGAGATGTGATATGTTCTAAAGGCATGGTTCTTTATCTAAGTATTTGAAAATTTTAAAGTTGTATTATTGTAAATTACAATATAGAATGCTACAGCAAGCTTTATAATTATAGTATATAGAGAGTAAGATGAAGAAGGAGAAAATTTTTTTTTTCGACGAGAAATTTTGGATGAATTTATATTAATTGTTAAATTCGCTAATAGTAGTACATAGGGTACAATTAATACCTTTCCATTTGAATATTTCCAAAAATTTGATGTTTCAATTATTTTTCATCCCGTGTCACTAATAGTTTTTTTTAGTATGTGATAAAATGGAGAATTTTCTTGCTGACTAAGCCATCCTTTTGGCAGAATTCTGATCTCTATGTGATAAAATCAGCGAAGCCTAATTAATTTTCTTTGAGTAGTAAGTAATAAGGTTAAGTCAATGAGGTTATTGATTGACTTATATATTATAGGACAATTAGTAGACTGGGGTTCATGGTTCAATAACTTCCTTTTGAAGAATACATGATATAATTATACTTGGTTGGAACACTAATGATACAATACTGAACAGTTTTGGCACAATCTAGATAAGGGATTTAATCATGTTTATATATACAACATTTAATAATTAATAATTACTTCTATGTTTAATTGCGATAAGGCTGTGTGTCTAATACACACACTCTTTCTGTTAGTTTTATCTGATGAAAAATAAAATATATATAATCACGTGACTCAAGCTAAGAGAGCACAATAAACAAGTCAACTAATAAGTACAATATCATCATTATACTATTTCTTTAATATTTCCATAGAGCTAATGGAAATGCTATTAACTAATATTCTATCTATATATTCTTTAATTCTCTCTGTTTATATGTGAGTGTTTATGTGTTGCAACACAATTATATTGGATATTATTGTTCTTACATAGATATTACTATGGTAGAACAAACAATAAATATGCTATTTCTTCTAGTATCAATATTATAATATATACTAATGAATATTTTTTGCTCATACCATTAAAGACTTCAAGAATTTTTCACTAAAATAAGTTATTCCCCTTAATTTTAATTCAATATAATCATTTCAATTCCCTTCCATTATTTTTTATTTTGAGATTTTTGAACAATCGAGTATATAACCGGTGACTTTATTTTGGACACAAAAACAAGTGCGATGATAAAGGGAAATTAATACAACAATCTAAACAGGAGTTTTCCGATTACTTATGATTGGCTCTTAACTGGTTTAATTCATCTGACTGGTGAAGTACATATCCATCTGTTAATATAATTATTCCATTCTACTCTAGATCTTTGGTGTAGATTGATTAATTTATTATCTAAGTAAGGATAAACGTCTTGACTCAGTAAGATTGTTAGTAAAAATAACCATTACTAATTTGAAAAATATATAGAAACAGGTTGATCAGGCATAATCCGATTGTAGGTATCTTTAACTGAAATCAATACATAATTAGTCTATACATAACTATTAATTAGAGTTCAAGTTTAATAGAATTGTAGGTGAATAAACGTTAATATAAAGTAAATAAGCTATACCATC
>JAJMFI010000036.1:0-56805 GCA_030574595.1 Ruyongia chambardii
TTAATTTTACTAAAAAACAAATCAAAAGCGTTTTGTGCTTCATCTCGCACCTTGCTGTTCTTATCAAGTAAAGATGGAGCGATAACAGATAAAATCTTGTTGCAAATGATATCTGGCGTAAAGAAATCGATACAACTTGCGATAGCCATAATGGCTGCCAACCTTGAGTGGATGAATGGATCTTTCATAGCTTTACCAAAAGCAGTTGCAAGAACAGTAGGCCGGGATGATTTGTTCAAATACTGTGCAATCTTGCCAATGCAAATTGTAGTATTTGTTCTTATTTCTGGCTTTTCGTCAGCTTGAGTTTTAGCTAAAAATCTTAATAGTTCATTATTTAATTGTCTCTCAGCTAACATAGGTGCGATCAACAAAACTGATTTGACTGTTTCTTCTCTTATTATTTCATTTGAGTCACCGAACCCAGTAACAAATGTATTAAATATTTTATCACTGACTTCATATTTGGTGAATAGCTCAATGAAGTTAATCAAATTATTTAACAATAAAACCCTGATGGATCTGTCTTGTAAAGTGAATGCTTTTATGATGACAGGTTTCAAAAGGTTCTTTTGGTTTTCAATAGGGAGGTTCAAGCCAAACATTAATAAAATCTGTAATGAAGTCAAATCATTATTTTGATTGAAATAGGTGATTAATTCAGGAAGGATCTTGTTATTCAAGTAGTTTATTGGTAAACTTGATTGAATGCCTATTACAGAGTTGAATAGTTCAATCTTTTCTTCTTGGGACTTCAAAGTCAAATGATCAAATTCATTCATAAAATTAATCAAAGTATTGTTGAAATAGGTATTTATACCAGCATTAAGGAAGTTCTCAACAGATAGTCTTAAAGTTATTGAATTTGTCAGTAATTTTTTATAATTTGTTAATAAAGATTTAGGAATACTGGAAATGTTACCAGTCAGCTCAGCCAGTGATATTTCAACATTACTGGAGCTTGATTGGGGGAATTTATTATTAAATATTCTGTAGATTAAGACTGCTAGTCTATATGAATCAAACTTAGTAATATTGGAACCTAATCGTTTTAATGACTGTATATCACCACTGGCCAGTTCTTGTGGTAAATTGATTCTGAATCCTTCTAAACTCGACGACAAATTATAAATTGGTTGGTCAGGATCTGATGAAAGGTTAGTTAATAATTCAAATCCACCTAGTTTGAACTCACCTAGTGAATTAACGAAAATCGATTGAAAGTCCAAATAACCCAATAATGAGTTAGCCTCAACGTTAATATATTTTATGGCCTTTGTTATAGAGTACACTAGTAATAATTTTAGATCAATGTTTTTACTATCTTCCAATTGAGCAGTATTGTTTAACAGGGGTTCAACCTTCTCTGTAATGATATAATAATATGAGTCATTATCAATGCTATCAACTATTCTCAATATTCCAGGTAGTCTAATGGTTCTTAGTTTCTTGAAACTATTACGAGCTAATGGTAAGAAATGTGGATTTTTGGATTTATTGAATTCGAAAATTGAAACTGATGTACCATCATCTTTCTTTGTACCTGAGAAAAGCTTCCAAGGAACTGGGGAATTAAAAACAGTCTCATCACCAAAGTTGTACGGAATTGAAGTACCAGTAAGGGAGCTCAGTGCACTTGATAAGAAGTTCATGTGGATCTGAAATAGTAGCAATCAGTTATCTACGAAGACAATCATAAATATTGTTTGTTTACCATAACATTTAATTTTTTGTTCGAAGAATCATAGTTTAAATTCGGTCACGTTTCAATTCCGGTGCAAGAAATATTGAAGGTGGACGCACTACAGGTAATTACTTATAATTACTTATCACTTTAAGTATCAATAGAGTGATAATTAAGTTAAACCCAGCTACTTTCAATTAATTATTACCACCAATTATAGGTCCAAAATTTAAAATAAATATAATGAACATGCATTAGTTATGAAAATCTCTAAAACAATATGATATCATTGTGGTGGGATATTGGAATAATCATGCTCCTGCCATCCAGATGAATGTCCATTTGATGGGTAATATGTATGAGATGGTGTCATTGGGGGCAACATTGGCATATTTGGATTAGCAGGGTTATAATTTGAGTTATTTCCTTGCTGTGTAATATATCGAGCCTGTTGTGACTGATCATCTTGCTGTTGATAATTATTCTTATTGCTCCACCCATAGTAAGACTTAGCTCTGATAAATCCAAATATGAAGTTTGAGGTAAATGCCCAAACAATAAAACCAAAAGCGAAAACTACCATTGCTTTAACACCAATAGGCTCTATGAGTGCATTTACTATACCTCCTAAAGCTTCAGCGCTGATTGTAGCTTTATTCGCTTGACTCAGTGGATCCATTAGCATACATTTCTCCCATTTTGTGCAGTATTCTTCCATTTTAGGAGCTCTATTACTAAGAGCACAAAAATTATTTTCATAGTTTAGTTGACATTGATTTATTTGCAATACTATGTCTACAGAATTCTGTTTTAATCTTGCATTGATGTCGTGTTTAATTGTTTTTATTGCCGATATTAAAATGTAAAGGGCCATACTTGAAGTAATAACGTTAAATAATAATTGTAAATATGATGAGATTAAGTATGGTGTCGGTGCTTTTGGTTCATCTTTCATAGACCACGGTGATGGTAATTTATATTGGTTTTCTTTATCCTGTTGTGTATAATAATGATGGTGGTGTTGATGCAGTTGTAGATTAAGAGGACTTCCAGTTCTATTGACAATAGATCTTCCATCTTGATAGGATAACAGTTGGCCATAATTTAGCTGGGAAGATGTCGTTGATACTATTGATGAATCATAATCTGAAGATAATACTTCATCCTCATTATTTGTAGTTTCATTCTCTGTTGTAAAGAGATCACTTTCAGATTCATAGTCGTCAGATAATATTGATAATTCATTACCATTATTTGTGATTCTTTTTCTAATTTGAGCGGGTTGTTCAATAGTCTCTTGTAATGAATTATTGTGCAATGGTAGGCTTATATCATCTAGTTCCGATTCTTCACTAATAATGCTTGAATTAGATGTACTTTGAAACGAGCTATTATTGCTGAAACTGTTTCTTATGCCACCAATAGCCAGCATTGCCCCCATTTCAGTGGGAGACATGATTGATCTAGTAACATCACTCAATGCAGATACAATGCTACTGTTATTACATATATCCTCATCTTGGTCATTTATGCTGCAACTTTCCAGATCATCCATAGTTACATCGCTGTCATAACCATCTTTAGTAGGGCTTGAAGATAAAATGATTGAATTCTTCAACGGCGACGATCTCACAGGAGCATGCTTATTTATGAAAAGTTGCGAATGAGTTTTATGAAAGGTTACTGATCTGTTAAAAGACGGTGTGCTTGTGGCAGCATTGTTATTCATGTCTATATCCTCTGTTGGATCATTTATTGTAAGGTCTGAAGTCTTGTTTAAGATATCAGCATCATTAGTTAGTGTATTTCTTGGGGTATTATTATCAGAAATGGACAATGATATCAGTAGAGAATCCATATCTGTATCAAATGATCAGGTATTGGTCCTACCTATGTTTATTTCCCATACTAGCAATGTTTTCAATTTTTTTTTTTGTTTTTGTTTTTGTTTTTGTTTTTGTTTTCGTTTTCGTTTTCGTTTTCGTTTTCGTTTTCGTTTTCGTTTTCGTTTCGTTTTCGTTTTCCTTTTTTTTGTTTTTTTTTTTAAAATTGCCGAAAAAGCAACAGTCCGAAAACTCTAAATAAAGAAAGATATGGATCGTGTTCTTAAAGATAATCGATAGGGCTATTCATCTGATTGGTGGCTTATGATTAAATATAATGGTTTATATGTCAATTATTTCTACAATTCTCTTCTACTTAGAATCATGACTGCAGAATGCATATTAAAATTATACTCTATTACATTTGATCTCGAACTGCCTTATTGAAGTGGTCGGTCAGTCAATCGATATTCGATCATTACTCACCCTGAGGGAAACATTGCAAGGCGATATACTACCTGTGTTTGGTCTACTTCCCAAACCAGAAAATCATCAAAAGTCTATTAGTCATCAGATGAATGCTGACAACTACTATTGTCTATGAAACGCCTTTTCCTTTTGTATAGAATGAATAGGTGAGCACTTTTTCAATGATTCAACAGCACAAGTTTATAATTCTAACTTCAAAAGAGTACAATAAAACAACGATAGTAAATAATAAGTTGTCAAGATTATATATATATACTCCCTCTTTTCGCTTAGTTCAACATTTCTTAGAGCGATAGTCGATGATAGTATATATTTGAAATACTTCTCTAACTGTCGGCATTTGAAGCAATCATAATAAAGGTATGCTATATTCTCATTAAAGTTCTGATAAAACAGAGTAAGCTAGAATAACTTCTAACTCGGGCATATCAAAGGGTTTTGTGGATGTGAGTTAATTCAGTTTATTAACATCAATTACTTCTAAAAGATGGCTATTACTACTGAAAAAAAAAAGATTAGATGGTATTCTGAAGGAGAAGGAGTGATCGTCTGGTTGTAGGGTAATCCGATGGAGGTCGTTCAAAGGCGATCGATGGGTAGTTGATGGTCGACCGATGGATCATCGATGGGTCATTGATCGAAGGTCGATGGATCGATGGGTCATTGATCGAAGGTCGATGGATCGATGGGTCATTGATCGAAGGTCGATGGATCGATGGGTCATTGATCGAAGGTCGATGGATCGATGGGTCATTGATCGAAGGTCGATGGATCGATGGGTTACAAAAACATCGGACGATGAAAAACAGTGGATCGATCGACCGGTCGATCGATTGTAGGGTAATCAGGCGATGGGATAAGAGGGGAGATGTCGATCGATTGATGGATCCATTGGTCGATCCACTGGTTACCCTACAATCCAACGATCGACCACTGGATCCCATCGACCGGTCGTTGAACGGTAGGGTAATCCAGCGTTTTTTTTGAAAAAAATTCAAAAAAGGTCGTTTTGAAGGGTTTTTTACAAAAAAAAAATTTTTTTTGCAATTTTTTTTGAACTTTTTGATTTTTTTTGATTTTTGAGCCATTTCCGAGGGCATTTGGTCGGAATCTGATTTCACCATTTCGAAAGTTTATAAACAGCCCATTATCTCAATATAAACGTATGCTTCATACTGCCACTAAGTAGGCTACTTAAAACTTTGCTACTTGATGTTCATTAATCAGTTTTGAACACTCAAAATTATAATCGTCCTACCATAAATATTTGCTGTTTAGTGCTGTTTCTGGCGGGTTTTTAGGTGCAATTTTTGAGGATTTTTGATATTTCTTTCCCTATACATGTTATGAGCTCTGTTTGTCACGTGATTTCAATATGAGCATAATCTCTATTCCAGATAAATTCCGTTTCAATAGTAGATACATAAATTTCATCATTTATAGAAAGATTCATTGAAAATATAATCTGAAGTTGTACTAGATAATTCTATATAATATTTATCATATTTTGATATTTAATAAAGTCAATAAAAGTAAATCTTATTATGAAATTTAGTTAATTTTTATCATGTTAGTGCAACTCAATCACGTGATGACATATTCATTCATCAAATAATTATTAAATTATTCAAATTAAAGATTATAGATTAACTTATTTGATAATTACAAGAAGCTCAATTTAAATATCAAATGTTATATGTGGTAAGCATACATCAGTATCTACTCATGTAGTTTACACTTAGAATCACAGCCTGCAAATATGCTTATATAAGCTTTTTGCTAAATCCGCCAAAAATCGACGTTTTAATTTGCTATCTTTTTCGGCTCCCCACAGCATGACTCTAGAAGGACTAACTTCAATTACAAGCACTTCGAACCGAATACACTTGGAAAAGACAAAGAATACTGAGAACTAGTTACTGTTGTATATATCTTCCTAAAATCATTTGAAATATCATACTTCAAGATATTAATTTACAAAATTCTTAATTTTCTCAAACAAAGATCTGAAGGCAAATCATGGGTATATTCAATTCGCAGGCTGGAAACTCTTCCAAAATGCCACCTCCATCAACAATGATCGTGTTACCATGCTATAAACTTAACTCATCGTCCACTGTTCTCATCCCTGGTGTGCTTTACAGAATCACTTTTCCTTTAGAAGAAGCTTCAAATATACTGCAGTTTTACAAACATAGTAAAAAAATCAATAACCTTTTAATATCAAATTTAAAGCCTGAAACCCTTTCAAAGAGCAGTTCAGCTTTGAATTCAAACATATCTGATAAATCAATCCGTGGATCACGAGAATTTAGGGCATTCTTCAATGGTGATGACTCCACTTCAAACTCGAGTTATGATTGGTTGATCTTGGGTCTACTTCCAAAAGATTCCACCGAAAACAGAGTAGTTACTATTTCAAGAATAGTTGGAATTATGAATGATTCAAAGTCTATCGTTATCACATTTCAAGCTTTAACAAGAGCTATCATCAATAAGGATTATGCAACTATCAAACCCGGTGTTCCCTTCGAAGCAGAGCTAATTGCAACTTCGAACAAAATGAGTTTAATTAGTTTATCTGCAAATATTGAAACATTTAATGATCAAACCAGTAAATTGTTTCAAAGAATCGACAAGTTCTTATCTGACTACTCTGATTCATCATCAGTTTCAAAAACTAGTAGTGATAAACAAGAAAATTCATATTCAACATTCACATTGTCTCCCTTGGCTGGCACTTTGTATATCCAATTTAACAATAGTGATTATAGGAATGCATCTACAAAGTTGAAGAATGTTATAGCCAATTTTAATCAAAATTATGAAATTTCAACAGATAAGAATCACACTGAAAACTTCTTGAAACTTATGGATTTGACTATTGCAATTTTACCTGTATCTAAAATAACTTATTTTGAAACTATTGATGTTATTAAGAGAATTGATAATTTTTTCAATCAAATATCATTATTAGATAACATTTTCGAGATATTATACAAAAGTATTGGATATGTTGATACATTTTACTCAACTGCTACTGATCTAGAAAAATCTAAAATTATTTCAAATCAATTGAAAGCTATTAAATTTTCATTAGATGGTATAAAACCTTCATCAAAATCATATTCAACTTCTAATAACTCTGGTCCATCATCATCATCATCCTCTTCGGGCTTTGTTGGTCAAAATAACAATAATGAAGATAACAATGAATTGAAATTGATTGACTCTTTCATCAAAAAAATCCCTTTTGATCTTCATAACGATGGTAGAAAGTTATTGATTAAAGACTCAAAGAGATTAAAAAGAATGTCAAGCCAGCATTCAGAATATCAAGTTCTAAGAACTTATTTCGATGTTATTCTAGACATTCCGTTTGGTCAATATATCAGTAAAAAGTATATTGACATTAAAGTAGCAGAAAATCAACTAAATAATGATCACTATGGATTGTATCAAGTCAAAAAACGACTTTTACAATATCTTTCAGTGTTAAAATTGCACGAAATTAATGCTGAAAAAACTGCTCAACAAGATTGTAGTAGTAAAACAAATTCAGCTTCCTCTAATAGTGATATCAATAGTCAATTAGTTCTTGGCACTGACATGGGTGGTGATGGCAGTGAAGTTGACAGTAATTCAAACTCAGAATCTATTGCCAATGATAGCCAAATAAACTCAGCTAACATTATTAAAACAACAAGATCACCCATTTTATTATTTGTTGGTCCACCAGGCGTTGGTAAGACTTCATTAGCCAAATCAATTGCTGGCACGCTTGGTAGAAAATTTCAAAGATTATCATTAGGTGGTATTCGTGATGAAAGTGAGATTAGAGGTCATAGACGTACTTATGTCGGTGCAATGCCAGGTGCATTGGTCAATGCATTAAGAAAGGCAGGTTCTATGAACCCAGTCATCCTACTAGATGAAATTGACAAAGTCTGTGGTGGTGGACCAAATGGAGCTGGAAAAGTGAATGGCGACCCTGCAGCTGCATTATTAGAGGTTTTAGATCCCGAACAAAACTCCAATTTTACAGATCATTATATTGGTTTTCCTATTGATTTATCGAATGTTTTATTTTTATGCACTGCCAATGATTTATCAACAATTTCTGCTCCACTAAGAGATCGTACTGAAATTATTGAAATTTCTGGCTATACAGCAGAGGAAAAAATTAATATTGGATCTAAGTTTTTGTTGCCCAAGCAAATCAAGTTCAATGGGTTACCAAGTGACTCAGTAAAATTAAATGAAAAAGTTTGGTCCAAAATTGTGCTAGAATATATCAGAGAAGCTGGTGTTCGTAATTTGGAAAGAGCAATAGCATCAATTTGCCGTGGTAAAGCCGTTGAATTTGCTGAAAATTTAGAAAATTACAACCCAAAGGTTAATTCTAAAGAGATTGCCAAATATATTGGTTTGCCAAATCACCCTATCACCAAGGATCTATTGGTTAACCCTAAATACTCATATGATTATGGTGTTGTTAACGGATTAAGTTACAACTCTGATGGTTCAGGGAGTGTTCTTGTATTCGAAATTATCAATATTCCATCAAGTCGAAAAGATTCACATGCACCATCATTGGTGTTAACTGGTAAATTAGGTGATACATTGAAAGAATCTATCAAAATTGGTCTGAGTTTTGTTAGATCTATAATTGCCAGAGATCTGCTCGAGATTAACTCTGAGGAAGTGATTAAAGACTTCAACAATTCTGAACTACATTTACATGTCCCAATGGGTGGGATTTCTAAGGATGGACCATCAGCAGGTATAACTATCACATTAGCACTATTATCAATTGCCTTAAATAAACCAGTAAGTCCGAAAATTGCTATGACTGGTGAAATTACTCTTAGAGGCAAAGTATTGCCAATTGGAGGCATTGGTGAAAAATTACTAGGTGCATCATTATATGGAATTGATACAGTTTTGGTACCTAAATTGAATAGGAAAGATGTGATTGAAACCTTTTATAACGATGACGACAAGAAATTGATGAAGTTTTTGAATGATAAAGATTCCAATGAACCTGAATTAAAAGTAAAGAGAAAGTTGGGCATTAATTTAGTGTATGTTGATACTTTTTGGGATGTTATAAAGGCAGTTTGGGGCAATGAGGTTCATATCAATATCAATAAACCAGTCTTACATACTCACTTATGATACATTGAACTATTTATTATATAGTGTTTAATTATGCATTATTGATATATAAATGTGTACCTATTATTGAATATTATAGTCCGCAGTAGGATATATAATATATAAGTATTAATTCATTATGTTTTAAAAAAGATATCAGTAGTTACACATTAGAGCTGTAACAGTAAAAACTGTACTAGTCAGCAATAGTAGTACTTAAAGTAGTGGTGTAAGACTACCAGCAATAAAGCGGGCCGAATTTTCAGAACTAAAAATAACACGAAGAATCTTTAGATATAACCAATCCAAGAACAACACAAAGCACAACACAACCATTGCAATATAAAAAATCACGAATCACGAATCTATTATGAGTGTAGTAGAAAATAGAGGAAACTTCTGGAGTAGAGTTAAGACTTCAACTAAGACAATTTCCTCATCTTTACAAAACTTATCAATAAGGTCTGAACATGATGGTGATTCTGTTGATTCTACATTGGTCCATAAAAGTTTCGTACAATATTATAATGAAAAACAACCATTCAAAGGATATCCTGATTGGTTAGGTATTGCCATTGAAGAAGCACAACCTGCTCCTCAACAACATAGTCAAAGAATGCAGAGTGATTATGACCCAAATACTGGAAGACGTTTAAGTCAACAAGGAGAAAGAAACTTCAATCAAGCACAACAACAATCCCCTGCAGAAAGATTTACTAGTAAATTCAAAAGCAATGCTGCTAATAATAAACCAATTCAAGTGAGACCATCTGGATCAGAATCATTCAAATCGATCTATTCTAGTATGCCATCACAACAACAACAACAACAACAACAACAACAACAATCATACCAAAGACAAAGCAACCCATCACAACAACAGCAATCTCAAGGAGAAAAGTACAACAATCATTTCCGTGAAAACACAATGAATATCAACTATAGCAATGACCCAACGATGTCACCGGCTCAGAGAACTACCAGTGTAGCTTCAACCTTAATGAAAGATAGACTGAAGAAAAATAGCAATAGAACGAATTTTGGTGTTTAAAATCAAGAAATGATGATACGCCTTAAGTCCAATGCTTAATCTAAGAAAACATTATTAACTACATATATTTTTATACAATGTTATTTAGTACATTCACTTCTTTAATCTCAAGTAGACGCTGCACCTAAATTTACTACGTCACTCTTTGTCTTACTCAGATCAACTTTTGCCCCATAAAACTAAAGCACAAGTACATCAAAGATGATATGATCAACTGAGTAATAAGGAGGTTGAATTGATAAAGTACTGTGATAGTTCTAAATAATGAGCAGTAGACACCAAATTGTAGTATATCGCAGTCAGTAATGTTTTAGATTTATTACTATTATTCAGGGTGACACGAGTATATTCTGTCATACTGTCTTCCCCCAAGTTTTTGCGATAGTGAAGTCTTTAGGTTCAGGTTGAACAAAAAGGAAGATTATGATATATATCAAGCTTCTCTGATATTTCTATTTGAATATATAAGTATTATATATCAAGCTTCTCTGATATTTCTATTTGAATATATAAGTATTTACTTAAGTGATTTTCGAGTTTTGATTTTCTGGTTCATTAATTGGTATTAATAAGAAAATGATTTAATAATTCCTCGCTTAATTATTTGATAGGCAAATAAAACAGTGGCTTCTCTCAATGCATGAAACAAGAGAATTAAACCCAGCTTTTTATTCAACAACATTTTCCTTCAGTGTTGTAAGTCACTGAGCTACACAAACAATTATTGACCAATCAATATGCCAGATACTGATAATCACACCAAGAAACAAAAGACCAAAAGATCAGAGCCATTGATCATCAATTTATTTGACGCATTCACCCCTGTTTTACACGCACCAGGTGTGTGGAGACATAAGGATGACGTTTCAAGAGATTATACCAAACCAGAATATTGGATTAAATTGGCCAAAAAGGCAGAAGAAGGTAAAATTCATGGTCTTTTCATTGGTGATGCTCTGGCTATCCGTGGTGGTTACAAAGGTCCTAACGATTTTGCTGAATCTGCGAAATCTGGTAATAATTTCCCAAAGAATGATCCAACTGCTTATATCTCAGCAATGTCAATATCAACAAAAGATATATGCTTCGGTGTAACTTCGTCAACTTTAACAGAACATCCATATCATTGGGCTAGAAGATTGGCTACATTAGATTTTGTATCAGAAGGTAGATATGGTTGGAATGTCGTTACTTCTTTCTTACCAACAGCTGGTAGACAGCTGAAGGCTGATGGTAAACTACCTCCAAAAGATGAACGTTACGAAAAGGCAGACGAGTATTTACAAGTTGTATATGAATTACTGCTATCATCTTGGAGAGATGATGGTGTTGTTTATGATAAGGAAAATGGTATCTTCTCAAACCCAGATGCTATTAGAGAAATCAATCATGATGGTAAACACTATAAAGTACCAGGCCCACAAATCACTGAGCCATCTCCACAAAGAATTCCTATGATCATACAAGCTGGTACATCACCAAAAGGTAAGTTATTAGGCGCCAAACATGGTGAGTTGGTCTTTTTGGGTGGTCAAAGTCCAGAGATTGTTAGAAAGAATATTGAAGAGATCAAAGATATCGCCAAAACGAAATATTCAAGAAACCCTGATAATATTAAGTTTGTGGTTGGAGCTAGGGTTCTTGTTGCTGCAACAGAAGAGGAAGCTCAAGCTAAATGGAAGGAGATTGAAAGTTATAAAGATGTTGAAGGAATTCAGGTTCAAATCGGTGGTGGAGGTTGGGATTTATCCAAATATGAATGGGATCAAGATTTACAAAAGGCAGATGATGAAGCTAAACAAAACTCAGCTGGTTTTGCCAAGAGTTATCCTAATGAAATTATAACCAAGAGATTCTTCGTTGATCACCTTTTCCATACTTTTATTGGGTCTCCATCTCAAGTTGCTGATCAATTAGAAGATTATGTAAGTAAGACTGGTGTCCATGGTTTCAATTTTACCAATATTCATCATTTCTATTCTGTTGATAGTATTGTTGATTATTTGATTCCTGAATTACAAAAAAGAGGTCTTGCTCAAACTGAATATGCCGTGCCAGGTGGTACTTATAGAGAAAAAGTTTACAGGGAAAAAGGACATACATTTTTCCCAGAAGATCATTATGCTTATCCATTAAGGTGGAAAGCTGGTGTTTCTAAAGAACAATTTGAGAAGGACATCAAAGCCTTGAAGCCAGCTCAAGATAAGTTGGCTATTTTTGCTGATAAGGAGTGATATTATATAGAAAGATATATAAACTGCTATCTTTTTTAAATTTGGAAACTGTATTACAACGAATTTCTTCTAATATTGATCCTTTATGTGGTTGATACTTCTGGTGGTTAATTGTTCAGTGAAAAGCTAGTCTATAATTAATTATGCCACTCCATTTTATGATTTCTTGAAATTTATTCTAGCTCTAGACTTCAATCAATAGGTAATAGGTATTAAAATACAAGTGTTTCATTCAAATTTGAGCGAAGGAACTATTTCTGGCGTCCTTGAGCACTTGGTGCAAACCATTGAAAGTTATGTATGGTCTACTAGTGTTTGAGTAGCTTTGATAAATTTTCTACTCAGTCAGGAAATAAAACCCAAAATAGAAAGAGTGGCTCTCCTAAATAAGCACAAGGAAATACTAACTCTAACGGTAAACACTTATAAATTAATAGAAATTTAAAATATATTCCAACAATTAACAATTACTATATATAATTCACCAGTTTACTTCACTACTCGCTAATACTCGATCAGAATCTCTATAAAGTTTTTGAGCAATGACTGGTGAAGCTAAAAGACAAAAGATAAGAAGGTCCGTGCCACTTATCATCAATTTATTTGATGCTTTCACTCCAGTCCTTCACGCTCCAGGGATTTGGAGACATCCAACTGATGAATCAAGGAATTATACTAAACCAGAATACTGGATCAAATTAGCTAAAAAGGCAGAAGAAGGCAAAATTCATGGTCTTTTCATCGGTGATGCACTAGCTGTACGTGGTGGTTACAAAGGCCCTAATGACTTTGCGGAGGCTGCTAAATCTGGTAATAACTTCCCAAAAAATGATCCAACTGCTTATGTTTCAGCAATGTCAATATCCACCAAAGATATATGTTTTGGTATTACATGTTCCACATTATCTGAACATCCGTATCACTTCGCTAGAAGAGCTGCAACTTTAGATTTTGTATCTGAAGGAAGATTTGGTTGGAATGTTGTAACTTCCAGAATCCCAACTGCAGGTAGACAATTAACTGCTGATAACAAACATCCCCCAAAGAATGAACGTTACGAAAAGGCAGACGAGTATTTACAAGTTGTATATGAATTACTGCTATCATCTTGGAGAGATGATGGTGTTGTTTATGATAAGGAAAATGGTATCTTCTCAAACCCAGATGCTATTAGAGAAATCAATCATGATGGTAAACACTATAAAGTACCAGGCCCACAAATCACTGAACCATCTCCACAAAGAATTCCTGTCATTATTCAAGCAGGTACTTCTGCAAAAGGTAAACAATTGGGTGCTAAACATGCTGAATTGATTTTTTTGGGAAGTAAAAATCCAAATGCAATTAGGAAGAACATTGCAGAAATTAAGACAATTGCTAAAGAGAAATATGGTAGGGATCCAAATAATATTAAATTTGTGACAAGCTCAAGAGTAATTGTTGCTGCAACGGAGGAAGAGGCATTGGCTAAACAAGCTGAATATGAAAAGTATAAGGATATCGAAGGCATTCAAGTTCATATTGGTGGTGGAGGTTGGGATTTATCCAAATATGAATGGGATCAAGATTTACAGAAATCAGATGCTGAAGGAATTGAAAACTCATTACAATACGTCAAGGCACACCCGGGAAAGACAATTACTAGAAGATTTCTGGTTGATAACTTTTGTAATGACTTTGTTGGTTCGGCAGTTCAAGTAGCTGATCAAATTGAAGATTTTGTTAACAAAACTGGCATCGATGGCTTCAATTTCACAAATATTCATCATTTTGATTCTGTCAACACTATTGTTGATTATTTAATACCTGAATTACAAAAGAGAGGTCTTGCCCAAACTGAATATGCTGTTCCGGGAGGCACTTATAGAGAAAAGATATATCGACAAAAGGGTCATACCTTCGTACCGGAAGATCACTATGCTTATCCATTGAGATGGCAAACTGGGGTTTCCAAAGAAGATTTTGAAAAGTCTCTTAAAGAGTTAGAACCAGAAATTCAAAAACTTGCCATATATGAAGATGGTGAATAAGCACGTCTTTATACTACCATATAGCAGAATCTATTATAGTAAGCATAACAATACAAATTGTACTACTTTTCCAGATGTCTGTTTTGGGTGTGAAAACCATAAATCACGTGATCTAATTGATTTCTCGCAAAATTATCCACAATTTGTAATTAGCTTTGACATTTGAGACTTCATGTTTCGTTGATTTATAACTTATACTAATTGAAGCTGAACCTCGAGAGACAATTTAACTCTTACGTATCGTCTGATTATTGACCATGCCTATCTGTTGAAATTTGTGCAAATTAAATGCGATTACTAATGACTTTTTGACCTGACATCCACATTAGAAAAAAGTGGCTCTCATATTCTCGATCAGAAATTAGAGTGCTGCTAATAAAGTATATATATTTCCCATTATTCCTTTAACTATGCATTGTTTAGAATTGCGTTATTTGTAAATTATTCCAAGTTTCAATATAATTATACCATATCCTAAATAATGACTGCTGTCACTCGTCAGACTAAAAAACAAAAGACCAAAAGATCAGAACCATTGATTATCAATTTATTTGACGCATTCACCCCAGTTTTACATGCACCAGGTGTTTGGAGAGATAAAGATGATGTCTCAAGAAACTATACTAAACCAGAGTATTGGATTAGATTAGCAAGAAAGGCTGAAGAAGGTAAGATCCATGGTTTATTCTTTGGTGATGCCTTAGCCATTTATGGTGGTTATAAGGGTCCAAATAACTTTGCAGAGGCTGCAAAGTCAGGTAATAATTTCCCAAAGAATGATCCAACTGCTTATATCTCAGCAATGTCAGTATCAACAAAAGATATATGCTTCGGTGTAACTTCGTCAACTTTAACAGAACATCCATACCATTGGGCAAGAAGATTGGCTACATTGGATTTTGTCTCAAGTGGGAGATATGGTTGGAATGTTGTTACCTCAAGACTGCCAACAGCTGGTAGACAGTTAGCTGAAAATAATGTTCATCCTCCAAAGGATGAACGCTATGAAAAGGCAGATGAATATTTAGAAGTTATTTATGATTTGCTACTATCTTCTTGGAGAGATGATGGAGTTGTGTATGATAAGGAAAAAGGTATTTTCTCTGACCCAGATAGAATCAGAGAAATTAACCATGATGGTAAACACTATAGAGTACCAGGTCCACAAATTACCGAACCATCTCCACAAAGAATTCCTGTGATTATACAAGCGGGTACATCTCCTAAAGGGAAGCAATTAGGAGCTAAACATGCTGAATTAGTCTTCTTGGCTAGTAAAGACCCCTTTCAAACAAAGAAGGATATTGCAGAAATTAGAGAAATTGCTCAAAATAGGTATGGCAGAGATCCAGAAAATCTTAAATTTGTCACTGCTGTTAGAGTAGTTGTTGGTCCAACAGAAGAAGCTGCTAAAGCCAAATATGAGGAATTTGAATCATTGAAAGATGTTGAAGGCATTCAAGTCCAAATAGGTGGTGGTGGTTGGGATTTATCCAAGTATGGCTGGGACGAAGATTTACAAAATGCCGATGCTGAAGCTAAACAGAATTCAGCAGCATTTGCTAAAGCTCATCCTGGTGAAAAGATTACAAGACGATTCGTTGTTAATAATTTTTTCCATACATTTGTTGGCTCGCCAAGTCAAGTAGCTGACCAAATCGAAGATTTTGTCGATAAGAGTGGAGTTGATGGTTTAAATTTTACAAATATCCATCATTTCTATTCAGTGGATAGTATTGTTGACTATTTAATCCCTGAATTACAGAAAAGGGGACTAGCACAGACTGAATATGCAGTTCCAGGTGGTACTTACAGAGAGAAGATATATAGACAGAAGGGCCAAACCTCTCTTCCTGAAGATCATTATGCCTATCCATATATATGGAAATCAGGTGTTTCCAAAGAAAAGTTCGAAAAGTCACTTGAAGAAGTGAAAGCTAAACATCAAAAGTTAATAATTTATGCTGATCGTGATTAGAATAGTTGCAAGAACTTGAGCCCAAACACATTTAGGCAATCAAATATTCTGACAGAGAATCAATTTACAATAAAACACGAAGCAAATTAGTTGAAGTATATCGTATTATCTCTTTACTCTGTTAGGCACTGAAGTCAAACGTAAGATCAAGAGTATATAAGAATAAAAAATATAAGTACATATCAAATATAGTTGATTGTTGGCACCATCCAAAATGTAAAAGTATTAAGGTGGAAATTAGTAGATAACAAACAAGAATAGATAAAATAAAATAAAATAATAATAACAATATATATAATAATAATGATAATGATGACAATGAATGAAAAACTTTATATTCATGAATAATGCGTTGAACTGTTGTACAAGGTAGTTATTTTTCTTGAGTAATATGAAGATCAATTGTTAGACCTCTTACTCATTAATGCTTCTGCGTTTGTTAAGCCTGGCAAATCCAATGATGTTCTTGCGTTTTCTACAGATGCTCTTCCATCACCTAATTGTCTTTCTCTTAGCATCGACAATCTTGTTCTATCTAATGAGGTTCTTGGAATGAACTCATCTAAATCATGCTGATTAATTTCAGTATCATGGAAATCGACTTCTCTGAATCTTGGAGTACCATTGGCACTTGACAAATGCATTGGAATCTCTTCTGTTGTTAAATCCTCTTCATTTATTGGGAATGTAGAAGAAATAGAAGAATTGACTCTACGTTTCTTTGAGAAAACAGATGTACGTCTTGAGGATGGCGAAGAGCCTGATGTAGCTAATGAATGGATTTGGGCTTCAACAGAATGATCAGTGGAGTATTTGGAGATCTTTGGACGGTCAGGATCAGTTGGATCATAATTTGGTGGGTACTGACTGAAATCACCTCTAACAACACATTCCCTAATAATGTCAACATCTTTAGGGAAAAAGAATTTCTGAATGACATCATAAATAAATCTTGGTAGTAGACAAATCAATATACCAATGAATAAACAAGCCCAAAATGAGGTGGCACCATAAACTTGAGCAGCTGCTTTATAGTATTCTTGAGAAGAGGCAGATGAGGACCAAATACCAGTCCATGCAAATAATATAATGATTGAAATACCAATAAACATCAAGTTGAACCAATCCCAAGTGTATAGATGCATCAATATATATAAGTTACATGATAAAACCGAGATGGAAGCAACATAAGTCCCCATCCAATAACGATGATCCAAATTTAGACCATTGAAAGAAACGATACCATATGAATAGTAAAATAGAATATATGGGAAGAAATAGGAAATAATAGATTGATAGACACCATCGAGCATATACCACCAGAACTTTTTAATAGTCCATTCCGATCTTAGAATACCAGATTTGTATAATTGAGGAACCAATAAGGAAACCACAGCATTAACGTCTTGATCAAAGATACCCATAAAAATAACTGGCAGAGATGTGAAAGCTAAATTATAAAACATTAGATAAGTATATTCAAATAGATAAGTACCATCAAATTGGGAATGGATACCATACCAAAATAAAGCAATAGTGAAAATAACGTTTTTATAAAAGAAACTTGGAATCATTTCGGATAATCTTTTGTAAGACCATCTACCATGAATTAATAATAATCTAGCCAGATATCTGAATTGACCAACAGCATAATCCGAGGACATAACAGCTTGTCTACCTTCTTCACCGGCAATACCAACACCAATATCAGCTTGTTGGATCATAGCGACATCATTTGAGCCATCACCAATAGCCAACGTCATAACCTCAAGATTGTCCTTAACCATTCTTACAACTGAAGCTTTTTGAGCAGGAGAGACACGACAACATAAGACAGCCTTACATTGTTTACATAACATTAAGAATTTTCTTTGGCAGTCACCTTGTAAGGCAATTTTTAAAGCATCACCATCAATAATAACACCGTAATTACCTTGAGGTGGACCATGATCTTTCTTGGCAGCTTCAACTTCCTCCCATGAGCCTTCCAGTTGGAACTTTTCATGCAAATATTTAGTTAATAAATGATCAACAACTGCTTTTGGATCATCCGAAATAGTTTCCACATCACTACCAGTAGTTTTTAACACTAACAATTCCATATCATTACCTAATAAATTACAGGAGAAACCAATGTTAATGGCAGTTTCAACTTTGTCACCGGTTAAAACCCATAGTTTTATACCAGCTTGTGCTAATAGAGCAATAGCATCTGGAACACCGTCTTGTAATCTATCTTCAATAGCAGTACCACCTAACAAGGTTAAATCTCTTTCAATAGTATCAGCAACTTCTTCCATCTTTTCTTCTCTGTTAACTAAAGCAGCAGCAGCAACATCATGTCTTTTATTCCAGTTTTCATACTCTTCCCATGTAATTTCACGCTGAGCAATACACAAAGTTCTTAAACCTTCAGTTGCATATTCTTCCAAATGTAGGGCAGTCTTTTCCATCAAAGTTTCGTCTTGAATTTTCTTTAATCTTGAATAAATGATTGAATCAGCACCTTTACATATTAGTAACGCCTTTGGTTGGTCACCTTCAAACTCACCAGGAAGTTTAACAATACAACTCATCCTCTTTCTTGTTGAATTGAATTCTAAGACGTTCAAGATCTGAAATTCTTTTTGAACACCTTGGACATCGACAATCAATCCCTTCTTAGTTCTACCAACAAATGAAAACCCGACATCTCTAGCAGTGCCAACAAGAGCAGCTTCATCAGGAGATTGTGCCTTTAATAGAATACGATCTTCATCTTGTTTATCCTTTTCAGCTAGAACAGAATGACATAGGGCCAAAGCTAACATAAAATGTTCATTAGCACGTTGTTGTTCCTCACCAGAATTACCTTTCAAATCTTGAACATATTCCTTTGAAATAAATGTAACTTCATCAGGTCTCAATTGACTATTTGGGGCAATGGAAATCAAGTCCTCAATCATAACTTCCTTATCTTGAGCGATAGCCTTCTTTTCTCTGGTAGATTCTTCTTCAACATCAATACCTTGTCTCTTTCTCAAACCAGCTAAAGCTTCTGTATAAGCACGACCATAAGAAACACCGTTAATCGTACATTTTTTGAATTCCATAACGTTTTGAGTCAGGGTACCAGTTTTATCACTGAAAATATATTCAATTTGACCTAAATCATCAGAGATGTTCCAAGATTTTGGAGTACATGGATAATCCAAAGGTTCAAAATACATATTAACGTCTGAATAGATAAAATATGCTTGTGCAGTTTTGATTATTTCAATGGAAATATATAGTGAGATAGGGACCAACGATTGATACAAGATAAGAGCCACGAAGAAACCAACAACACCGTTAGCAGCAGGTGTGGAAGCAATAGTACCAAATTCGAAATAAGTTCTTGAGTTTTTGTCTTGATTATATGAAATACCATTAACAAGACCAGCAACAAAACATAGGATAAACAATAATAAGAAATTTAAGATAACAGGATAGTTCAATTCTCTGGCAATTCTTGACTTTTTTGTTGGGGTGGCACCAGAATTTAACATAATTTTAGTATCATCACCAGTGAAGATGACTATACCAAGAGCCCATTTTGTATTTCTTAAAGAACAACCTCTTAATAATAAATTATTAATAGTGATTGGTTCATTTCTGTCATCATTATTTTCACCTTTCCATTTCAAATTACCTTGATAAGTATACAGATTAGCATGAGGACCTTCAGATTCAACCCAAAATCTTGATCTTTGAATTTCTTTTGAATGTCTAACTTTATGACCAGCTTTAAGAGCTTGTCTAACCTTTAAATTTGTTTCACCATCCAAATTTTTTGTTTCAACATAACATGCACCATCTGGATCAGATGTTGATAATAGAATAATATCAGCAGGAATTTCATCATTGTTATGAACTCTAACGATATCACCAACTTTAACATTTTTCCAATAATCTTTTTCAAATTTAACTTCTTTACCTGTTTGAGCAGAAGAGCTAGTGATAAAATTTGGATCAATAATTGATTCATCAGGAGAGTAGGCTTGATCATCATCGAATGGATCTTCAAAAGATTCTCTATTTAAATCTTCTAATTGAAAAGATTTTCTATTATTATCTTCAAAACTATCAAAAGATTGTCTATTTACAGAATCTTTTGTTAATTTGGCCAATCTTGCCTTTTCTTTACCTTCTTTAGTGAAATGTTCAGAGCAATATTTGAAGATTTTTAGTACTAATCTTGTATTAGCCTTTTTAAATCTTCTCCAAAGAGATACATTATCTTCCAAAACATTTAAATTTTTAACACCATGTAAAATATGAGTTGGAGTATTATTCAATTCCATATCTAAGCCTAATCTTCTTGAATCTTCCACAGCATCTTTAATACCAGTAATGATGACAATGACGATCAAAGGTACCATTGAAAGACCTGGATTTGGAACACCAAAAATATTGAAAAACCCTAAAACAATTAAAATTAAGAAATAAATATTTGCAATATTTCTAAATTGGAAAATTAAATTCTTTGGTAAGAAAGTAATTGCAGTATATTTAGTTGTTCTAATTTTATTTCTTGGATAATCAGCAATTGGTTCATTATTTTCATTTACCATTTCCAAAGGTAATGGCATATTAAAATAAACAGATCTAAATTCTTGTGATCTATTTGTTTCAGCATCTTCATCATCAGCAGAAGCATCATTACTTGAGGCATGATCCTCAGGATCATGATGAGGCTTTTCATGTCTTGTTAACCATCTAAGAGTTTTAGCTCTACCAACAGAATGATTACCTTTCTTATTTCTAACAGTACCCCAACGATGTCTTTTCATTATAGTTTCATTTCTATTTAGGGATCCATTCTTTTTATTATCATTATGATTATCCGTATCATGATCATCATCACTATGGAGAATTGAAGAATCATCATAAGAATTATTACTTGAATCAAATTTACCATTGTTTACCTTTAAATTGGGAGTAGCAGTATATGAATCATTAGAAGTTTGTCTTGTTAATTCATCTATTTCATCAGTTTTATCAGTCTTATCACTTTCATCAATAGTTGTATCATGAGAGCTAAAAGCAATTCTAGCACCAGGATTTTTTCTTGAAGTGGAAGAGTTCCTTAATATTGAATTTTTCTTTCCTAATGGTGAATTATAACTATCTCCTTGTGCTGTCCCTAGATTAACATCTTGAAATTGATTTGAGTCATTGAAGGGACTATCAGGATTCAAATTTGCATCCTGATCGGTGGACATTATGGCTAGTTTGATAATACAGACTTAGTATAATGTAAACCTTTTAATGACTCGTTAATGGAAGAATAGTTCAAGTTGCGGTTGATGATTAATCGTAGTCGTGGGTGTTTGGAAAATTGAATTGGTGATTTTAATTTTTTTTTTTTTAATTTTGATAATTCAATTTTACCTTACTGAAAATTCGGAAACGCGTTTAGAGTTCCGGCATAATTCCAGGCCGGATTGTTTGCGCGGTTAAAGTTAATATTATCATTTGATGATGATGATTATAACGCTTTCATCAATTTCTTAAGATTAATAGTGTATATTTTCAATTTCATGTTTTAGAAACAACGTTATTCACTACAGTACTACTAAATATCACTACAGTATCAATAGCAATATTAATAACAATATTAGTAACAATATTAATAACAATATCAATAACGAAGATCAATAACAATATCATATAAATTAGAATGATTCTAATTATTATCAAAACACCACCTAATAAACAAAATAAACATGCCAGATTATATAGTTAATAGTATTACCCTTGTGTAATAATAGTCAATATTTGTAAAACTTAAACGGCATACTCTTTAGTCCATCGTTTTGCTGTCTCTATAGCCTTATTTTCATCTTGTAACCATTCTTCTGCAACGTCATTAGCTAATGGATCATTTGGATTTGGTGCAGCTAATAGTGCTTGTACTGATAACAAAATGGTTCTTATTTGAAGCGCTGGGGACCAGTTATCTATTTGATAAAGTTTAAATTGGTTAGTACTTTTAAATTATTGATGATATTATAAACCATTGTCTTTATTGGACTTGTGATAGATTTTTGGGTATAACTTACTCTTTAAAACATCTAAACATATTCTTCCCAATTTATCAATATTTGGATGGTAAATCTTAGTTAAAAATCTAACCTTAGGTGCAATCACTATATAATTTTTTACAAAATATTGTAGATTGTTAATAAACTATATTCTTCAAAGTCAAAAAGGATAAAAAAAAACCAACAACATAAACCCTACAATCAATATATTAAGGTAAAGAAGCAAAGTCAGATTAATATGTAGTATCATGTTACTGCCATAAACTTACTTGGATAATCATCTGGTAAAAATAATTCCAATTTGAATATACCACCCTCATATGGTGATTGATCAGGACCCTTAATTTCAACATCAAAGTATCTTAAATTATCTTCATGTGGAATAGCACAAATCCCTGGTACTGGATCACTTACCAATCTTTCAGTTTCCTTTTTAATGATTAATTTATATTGTTAGTACTATTAACTTTCCCTAATAATAATTATCAAAAAAGTGACAAAATGCTGATGATGAGGATGATGATGATATTGTATCATGTGGTTCTAATGGGATTACATTAAAAAATTAGACTTACTTTAATGATTCTCTTTGGTAATAATGACATTCTATATGTTTTCCTATGATGATATGCACTAGCTTTGTTATATGAATATGTATGATTGATCCTATATGAATGAGCTTTACAATTTTAATATATATACAATGTTGTATACTAGATTAGTATTACCAGATAGCCACTTTTTATATTATTTCCCTGCGTTTTTTTTTTTTTCTAATTTTGTTTTATTTTAAAAATAAAAATTACAAGACCTGATCACGTGACAAGACTTGAATCACTCTTTAATTTCCACTGTTGCATATTACAAAGTATACAGTACTACATTTATCTTAAAAGATCTTAACGAATAATATCATCAATATTAGCAATATTCTAAACTTACAAATAGAATCATTCTTCATTAATCTAATTGACTTAAAATTGTATATAAGTAAATAAATTAGTAAAAATATATTCTTACCGCGAATTTTTATTTCTTTAAAAAAAATTGTAATTAAATTTTGTTAGTTGGCGACATTATAAGCATCTTCGATCAAATTGCATCAATATTGAACATAGTTTACCTGTATTAAGTTGATCTATAAGCTATAATTGGATCAAAAGGAAATAAAAAGATAATTATATGCGTGTAAGAAGCTTAATCAGGGTATTCAAATATATTATGACACACTTCTTTGCCAAACTTACATATACCTTAATAACAATCACTGTATTGCTAAACTTGTACATATACACTTATCCAAGTATAACACCAAATCAATGTTCTTGGTCATATCAGACTAAATTAAAATCTACTACTGAATCAGATTTCAGTAAATCTATTAAGAAACTACCTTATTTGGGAGATGTTTATAAAAGATTTATTGACCCTGATGTATTTAAAACTCCAAATGTACCAGATATTAAAATGTTAGCACTTGGAGATCCACAAATAAAGGGTAATTGGATAACAACTCCATATATTAAAAAATTAGATACATATGGTAATGATTATTATTTAGGACATATCTATAAAGTAATGAAAAGTCGTTTATATCCAACTCATGTTGCAGTTTTAGGTGATTTATTTTCTTCTCAATGGATTGGTGATTCTGAATTTTTTAATAGAACAAGAAGATATGTCACTAGATTATTTGATCAACCTGATGAACATAGATCCAACGTTATTGATACATATAATCATCATAAAGATATAGATTGGAGAGAATTTTTAGAGGAGACAAAGGCCAGAAAATTACAAGATTGGGAATTTGGTTATGAAGATGTTTATGATTGGAGTGGTCCAAATTATCAACCTCTATATGAAAATGAACCATTGTTTTTAAATGTTAGTGGTAATCATGATATTGGTTATTCTGGTGATGCCACTTGGCAACATATGGCAAGATATTTTAAATTATTTGGTAAAGATAATTTTTGGATTGAATATCATAAAGGTACTCCATTTGCCTATAGAATTGTTGTATTGAATTCATTATTATTAGAAGGACCTGCTTTACAACCAGAGTTCATTAAGTATACTTGGGAATTTCTTTATAGATTATTTGAACAAAAATTTAGAGGATCCACCATTTTATTAACTCATGTACCATTTTATAAAGAAGAAGGTCTCTGTGTTGATGGTCCATATTTCGATTATTATAAAGAAGATGCAAGAGAATCATATAAAATTGGCAAACTAAGATCTCAAAATCATTTAAGTAAAGAAGTTAGTGATAAAGTATTAAATTTAATATTCAATGATGAACCAGGTATTATTTTAACTGGTCATGATCATGAAGGTTGTGAAAACTGGTACAGTAAAAATTCATCCTCTGGTGAATGGACAGCAACTAAACTTAAATCCAAGGATGCTGATGTCACCTCCATTAAGGAAGTCACAGTTAGAGCTATGATGGGCGAATATGGTGGAAATACTGGTTTAATGACTGGCCACTATAATGAAAGATATGAACAATGGGATTTTGATTTTAAATTATGCCCATTCATAATTCAACATGTTTGGTGGGTTACCAAAGTATGTACCATATTATCCATTGCATTCTTTTCAATTGTCTTTGTCTTTGAATTATAACCTTTTTTTTTTTTTTTTTTATAAATACTTTCATTTAACAGTATATACCATTAAATATGTGGTAAGAGTAGTACATTGCGATATTTAATTACATTAACCGTAATATAGATCACTTACCAATAATGATTAATAATTTTTTATAGAACAAGTAAACATATTGATAGTCATTGATTCCATTAATTCACTATACACAACTACCAATGAGTTTCTCAGTAGTTCTACTAATTGTTCTACTACTCAGTAGCAAATACTTCACAAGACTCAAAATTTCAGAAGAAAGATCAAAACAAAAATAAAAATAAAAATAAAAATAAAAATAAAACACAAAGGCTATACACACATACAAAGATTAAACCAATACTGCAGAACCAACAAAACCTGCACTTAATACACTCTCTGACGACCTCCTAATATATACTGGTTGTATTATCTGTATCAATATAACGATATCTTTTCAAATAGACTCACTTTGAAAGCTTCATTTGCAAATTCATCTCTTCGCATATTATCAAGCCCTGATCGCTTTTCATTCAAAGATAAATCATCCAACTATATCAACAATTTCTCTAGCTTTTGGTCATCAGATAATTATTTAGAAATTTATACCCCTCCAAAGAAATACAAGGTAATTCAATATCTATACATTTTAATCAATAGAAGGTCTTCTATAAATAATAATAATTATAATGAATTTTATAAGGAAGAAAAATCCTCCTTTAGATGATTTGACCGAAATTTATAATGATATTGCAAATGGTACTATTTATAATCTTGCGTTGGAGGAAAAGGGTGAATATAAGAGATCATTACAAGGCTGGAAGTCATTACATACAACTGTACTATTCAAAATGGCTAAAGTAAATAATTATTATGGTCATTATCCGTACTCTGCAGATGAATTATCTATAAAGGAAGGAATTGAAACTTTGGATTTAAAATGTCAAGAATCAATTGAAAGAACTGAACTCTTATATAATGAATCATTATCATCAACTGAGAGACATCCAAGTCTGACTTCCTCAATAAGATCAGACTATAAGACTCCAACACTAAGATCTGGTAATATTCAATCTCTTACTGCTAGAAATCGACAAATTCAACAACAACAACAACAAGCTTCTTCTCAGCCGAGATTATTAAAGACTTTAAGAAATGAAAAGAGTACAACAAAACTAAACATGAATCAACTACAGAAACCGTCCAACGTATCAAAACTGGCTGCTAACCAAATGTACAAGCCAAGTACCGCTAATAGTACATCTGTTTCCACAACTGCTTCAAAGGAACATCATTTTACGACATCAAAGAGTTTAACATATGCTAATAATAAAGCTTCTAGTAAATTTACCAAACCTCTCGAAGAAGAGAATTTAATAGACCTCACAGAAGATGATGATATTGACTTTGATATACTTTCAATAAAAAGAATGGAAACTATGGGTCAATTAGAATCAAGTGCCTTACATTCTCAAAGAACCAGAACAAGGGACATCGCTTTGGCGAATTCACAATTTGAGAAGTTAAATTTGTCAAGATCACAATCTCCAACTCCTTCAACGAAACCTACTTCAACTACTACTAAACCAACAAAGAAGTTAACTCAATTATCATCATCTAAATATGCCAAATCAACACCGAACTTCCATACCCCAACGGTTGTCAATAAAATTATTGTACCCAAGTCCACTAAATCAACTACTGCTCTACCTCAAGTTAAACCAAAGGTAAGAAAACCGGTTGCAAAGGTAGCAAGCTCAAGAACACCAAATACCTCATCGACAACTACATGCAAAACTGCCACAACAAGGCCTACTACTGCATCAAAACCAACGACGACTTTAAAGTTGAAAAACTCTTCTTCATCCTCATCTTCAGTACCTAGTGTTAAGCCACTAATGCCACAACCTAGAACTAGACAGGTAACAGCTCCAAGAGCTGATTCTCCTTTAAGAGATGAGTTCAAAGAGACTGAAACAATTAATTCTGGTGACGATGGTGAATCAGAACAAGATATGATACTATCTTCATCCTCAGATCCAGAATTTGTTGATGAAATGGTTTTAAGCGAAAAAGAAGTTAGAGAAGCAATGGAAGATCAAATCATAGAATCAATTAGAGGTATTGATTATAAAGCAGCAAAACAAATCTTCAGTGAGATTGTTGTTCATGGCGATGAAGTGCATTGGGATGATATTGCTGGTTTAGAAACTGCTAAAAATTCATTGAAGGAAACTGTTGTTTATCCATTTCTAAGGCCTGATTTGTTTAGTGGTTTAAGGGAACCAGCTAGGGGTATGCTTTTATTTGGTCCTCCTGGTACTGGTAAAACTATGTTGGCAAGAGCTGTTGCCACTGAATCCAAATCTACATTCTTTTCAATTAGTGCATCTTCATTAACTTCCAAATTTATGGGCGAAAGTGAAAAATTAGTTCGTGCTTTGTTTCAATTAGCCAAAAAACTATCACCAGCGATTATCTTTGTTGATGAAATTGACTCATTATTATCTTCAAGAAATGAAAATGGGGAGCATGAATCATCAAGAAGAATTAAAAATGAATTTCTAATCCAATGGTCAGATCTTACGCATGCGGCAGCCGGAAAAGAACAAGGCGAAGATTTACAAAGAGTTTTGGTATTAGCTGCCACAAATTTACCATGGGCTATCGATGAAGCAGCAAGAAGAAGATTTGTTCGTCGTCAATATATTCCATTACCTGAGCCAGAAACAAGAAGAGCTCAAATTCTGAAATTATTAGCTCATCAAAAGAATACATTGGATGAAAAAGACCAAGAAAAATTAGTTGAATTGACCGATTGCTTCAGTGGTAGTGACATTACTGCTTTGGCCAAAGATGCTGCAATGGGACCATTAAGATCACTAGGAGATAAATTATTGTCAACTGCTAAATCAGAAATTAGACCAATTTCTTTAGAAGATTTTGAAAAATCATTAAATTATATTAGACCAAGCGTAAGCAAAGAAAATTTGGGAGAGTTTGAAGACTGGGCTTCTAAATATGGTTCATCCGGAGTATGAATTAAGTGAGAGATTAATCATGTTATTGTGTTGATGTTATATATTTGTTTATAGATTAATTTGTTTTGCATGCCACTGACAATAATATAATCAATTGAATGCAGTAGTAGAGTAAAACGAGAAAGAAGCCTAATTTATAAACAGACTAAGAAGTGAAAATCTGAATGCTCTACAGAAGTCAATAAATTTGGTGTTGATAACTTTGATCAAAATCAAGAAACATAAATCAATTTCTATATTTCATTACAAATGGTTAACAGTTTGGGTTTTTTAAAAGAAGATTGCACAATAGTTACAGGCATATATTTTATATATTATCTAATGAACTATTGAAATATGTGTGACACTATCCTATTGAATTACGAAATAAGAACACATACACATAATTATATATTGATTTAAATCAGATGATAATACAAGATCCACAACTAAATAATAAAATACAATATCTATTATTAGTAATTGTGTTCTATTAATATATTTGAAAGTGGATATATAAGCATAAAACTAGAGAGTTGAAAGACACCAATGTTATTTGTAAAATAATAACAATTTTGAAAAGGGTATACCTATATGGTAAAAAGATCTATAGCCGACAAAAATGACAATGTAAAGTCATACATTTACGCAGTTGTATTTGGCTCTGGTTGTATTGGTTGTGGTGAAACATATACTGTTTTTGATTTTTTTGACTTCTTTTGAGTAGCTTCAAACACAAGATCTTCAAATACTTGTGCTTCAGCTGCTTCATCTCCTGTTCTTTCAGCCTTGGAAAATTCACCACCAATGAGCAGTAAGGCTTTAGCCTTTTCTAATCTCACCTTTGATGGAACTGACTTATCATCTAAGAGCTTATCACACACATCCCTCAAAACACCTTGAACTTCAAACTTTGAGCTAACCCATGCAGTGGCTAACATTTTCCCTGTTAACGTACGCTCATATTCAGCCTTTTGGTATTCATCTAGTTCTTCACCCTTTTCTTGAGCCTTACTGAACTCTTCCATCGCCATTTGAGCATCAAGAGCGGTTGATAAAATATTCCATGCACCTTTGGCTGTAGAACCTTTCTGTTTCACTGATGTAAAAATTTTGGAAAATCCAAAAGTCTTTTGAGATTTAATGTATGCGGACGCTTTTTGTTGATATACCTTACCTATAGTGTGTAATAATTGAATACCAAAGGATTCTAATTTTAGATCTTCAATCTCCCTGTCTAGATCCCTTTTATATTTGTCAAATTCGATTGTATCCTTACAGGCTAGAAAGAACTTTTCGATTCTAGTTTCTAATTTGGCAGACAATTCATCAACTCTTTTCTTCTTTTCCTCTCTTCTTTCCTTTTCTAATCTATAAAGTTCTTCTCTTTGCTCCTTTGTTATTTTTCCAGATTTCTTAGCAGTTGCAGCAGCAGCAGAGGAAGAGGCATCTACATCCGTACTTGGTTTTTCAGTTTTGGTGTCAGGCAAGTTGATACCTTGTGGTTGATGCTGTAGATCAGTTGATGCGTTAGTAGTGGTTTCTTCACCTTCTTTAGAAGTACCGTCACCACTGAGGACATCAGCTTGTTGTTGTAAACCTTTTAACATTGACAATTCACCAATCCATTCTTGAAAGGCCTCGCCACCAAAAATTTGAGTGAAGAATTCATTTGGATCTTCAAACCCTTGTTCAGGTACAGCTTGCTCTTTACCAAATTCATCATAACTGGCTCTTAAGTTTACATCACTCAAGACTTGATAAGCTTCACCTACTGTTTGAAATTTTAAAGCAGCTTCAGGATCATTTGGATGCTTATCAGGATGCGTTTCCATAGCTCTCTTTCTATATGCCTTTTTAATTTCTGCAGGTGTAGCATCTGGAGAGATATTCAAGATATCATAATATTCAGTATCTTTAACCATGTCGAACAGATTAGATTAATTGTGATGAAAGCTATTATGTTATCAGCTATTGCTGATGATGCTTACTTATTTTCAATGAAATTAGCCTCCGGTATGTTCGCCCGATTTGTTCTGCTAAGCTCTACTGAGTAATTACTAATTACTCTACTAACTACTATTAATATATATTACTGGAGTCTACACTAAATGCTCCCTGTTACAGTGTGATTGGGTATGTTTTTTAGGCAAGTTGCTGAATCAGTTATGGAGCCACACGCTCTTGTTATTTATAAAAAGACATACAAAGCAAATTCAAGAACTTTGGAATATGAAAAAGCAGGGTAACTACAATCGGTTATTTATATTTCTGACTATGATAATACTTAAATAAAGTGATGAGAAGAAGTAAGATCATTCTACAATTACTCAAATTAACGATGGCTTGTAGCTACCTTGATATACATCATGATGGGAGTACTCTTGAAAAAGGTGCTGAAACTCATGATATGTACTATTTAGTGGGTTAGTGGCAAAGAAGTTTAATGGATATTGAGACACAATGCAATAATTGACAGCTTGATTGTGAAATCAGGCTATTTATTGATTTTGATTACTTTTATCACCTCATACAATTTTATCATTATATATATATATATATAATATACTAATAGAGGAAATAATATAATACAATATGATATGATTCGGTTCAATTATAATTTAAATATATGATACCTGACATTAATGAGTTCTATTAGATTTTGGTAACTACGTGCAAAGTAAAGCAATTAATATCATAACTGACTAAAAGAATAAATTAGCTAAAACATTTAGCATGCTTGTGTGGGAAAGCCAGCCTGTGATTTGATCTGTGAGTTGTTCTTCATCTATTGTTTCAAGATTAGCTACCAATGATGCAACGTCCTGATAGAATTGTGCTAGCCCTCTTTTTCTGATCCATATTATGACCATTACTATTCCTATGACCAAAGTTATCTTAAATAGATTTTTCAACGTGTTTATAAGCAGCTTGATAAGACCAGAAAGTAATTTGTAAAAAATATATATAAGAACAAGTGCTAAAACATATGTGGCAAGCTGAGGATATTCTAAGTAAAATTGAAGAAGTAATCTGTATGTTTGACTAATTATTGATGAAAGTATAGTTAATGCTAATGTAGCAGCATAGTCGATGTTGTGGTTTCCTGTGATTGCAATCATTATAGTTAGCTATAGTTTTCAGCTAAGATCAATAGTAGTAAAATTCTTAAACATAAACTGCTTAATAAAAAATTAATTTTTAATCCAAATCAAAACAAACGTTTTCATTGTGTTCACATCGGAGATAGTGTTTGGTATTACGGAGTTAAACATGGAACTGAGTTGCTTTGGCTCCGAAAAAAAAATTTAGTCATTTATAAAAATGCGGTTTGCCCTTCTTTAAAGATTACCACTTGATTTATCAGTCTCTTAATTATTAATCAATCATTTATCATGACAGCTGCTGCTATTTCAAGAGCTCAAATCTTGAGTGTTTACAAAGATTTTGTGAGATACTCTATGAGATTTAATAACTACAATTTTTCCTCATACTTCTTGAGAAGATCAAAGGATGCTTTCAAATCATCAGTAAGCTTAACAGATAAACAGGAAATACACAACGCTTTTAAAAAGGCTTTGAATGAGCTAGAAATACTAAAGAGACAATCAAAGATAAGCCAGATGTACAGTTTTGAAAAGCTGGTGGTTGAGCCATTAGATCATCATCATCGTTCAAAGAAATAATATAAATCAGAATCTGAGGGAAGGTGATAGGACAGAAGACTGAAGTATGGATGAACCCAACACTGAACTGAAAGTAAGAACTAATTAAAGCATTGGTATAGCATATTTATTTATAGGACTGAAGTTATTGCATTAAAGCATCCAATTATCAGTCATAAAAGCAGCTACCGTTAACATTGACGCCTACCATGATTGCATTATTCTCAGTAGAATGGATATCAGATTTGTTTGATCATGTATAGTGTTTTTTATCTGATATGGGATATGTATAAAATTGGCAATGTCATTACTACATTTTATTTTATTATGATGTTTTGCATGAAGTAGCATCATTTTTCAATCGTCTCATAAAGTCACTACATATCATCTACTACAAAATGTAATAAATATCAGCATATAATGTGATAGTAATAATATATACAGGAATCTCATCATTTCAATAGATGGTTTTAGCAGCTCGAAATATCTAAATAAATATGATTATAAAATCTCTATCCAATATTTGTTATAGTATGGGTTATCTCTATATAGATCAACATTCCAAGGCATTGTAGTGTTTCTTATATTTTTGAAAATATGATCATATTGAGATTTCATTTCAGTAAACGGATCTTCACAATCAAGTGGGATTTTGTATAGCTGTGAAAACATTTTATGTTTTGGAATTGGTTTAACTTTGTACACTGTTCTAGTTTCATGCGTTTCTTGAAAGTGCTCTTCTTTATCTAAGTCTTCGTCTATCACTTGTCTTTCTCGTTCATTATCCTTGATCTTTATTTTCTTTTCTGATTTCGTAGTCTTTGTAAAGAAATCAATAATTGAAGTACGTATTCCCAAAACCACACCTTCGGGCGCCCAAACTTCGAATAATTTATCAGGATGATCGTTTCTACCTAGTGGCTTGATCTGAACAAATCCAAAATCTTTTATAACTAGATCTATTTTACCGACAAATGGAGGAATGACGTATCTAATCATATTATCTAATGCCTGTGGTTTTACAATGAATTTATCAAACAGAGCTTTAGTATTACCTTTCTTTGCTTTCTCAATAGCACCTTGAACATTGGAAAAGATATGACTTTGTGCAGCAGTATACTGTGAAAATTGAACTTGACTACCTACTGGTGGCACAATATAGAAGACTCCACCAACAGATAGGCATTGACCCCCACGTACATTCTCAACTACTTCCTTATGTTGACCAGGTTTAAACTTTTTACCTTCTTGTAAAATTTTGAACTTCTTTGGTTCAACAACATTAAAAATGCTTGATTTTGGGAAATAACCTGGAACATCAATGATTGTTTTCTTTCCAACTTTCATTCTTATCATATTTCTTGTCAATGATGGGAAGAAAGAAGATGTTTCCAATTTTGGCATGGAATCCAAATCTCCTGATGTGGTTTTGAATGCTCTTAATAGTTTATTGGCCAGTAATGATTTTCCAGAATTAACATAACCAACAAGATAAGAACCATTAGGAATATCTCTTACAAATGATTTTAAACTCCACTCAGATTTAGCACTAACTATATAAACTGAATTATTACCAACTAATCTTTTAGTTAAAGAGTTGATATATTTTTTACCTCTCTCCAACGTATTCTCAGTGTTATAAATAAGATCTGCTTTATTCAAAATATAATGAACTGGTCTTTTAGATTCATATCTTTCATAATCAATCAAAGATAATGGGAAATCTTGAGCACTTGCTAAATGTACTAAAGGTGAATAAGTTGGAACTTTCTTTAAAATTTCTTCAACCTGAAAATTTTTATGTTGTTTTGGATCATAAACACCATTATATAGCGCTGCAAAGCATCTTTGACATTTAATTTTCTCTTCTAAACTCTGGTTGGTTTGCAATTTCTTCTTTGATTCAAGAGCTTTATTAAGTGGCAATGCTTTATAATCTTTGAATACAGATGGACCCATTTGACTCCAAATAATATCTCTCGAGTCTTCATCAAGCGCTTCATAATATTCAATAGCTTCTGGATTTGTTTTATAATCTTTTATAATGTTCTGTCTTTCTGTATAGGCTTTGGGCAAGATAGAATATCCAACTTCATTAGGTTCGTCAAATTGTAAATGTATACCACAACAAGAGCAATTTAGTTTTGAAATATCAATCTCTTTAGTCTCAGAAGTCTCTTTAACTTCAATATTACTCGGAGTGAAACCAGGAAATTGATATGATCCATCATCTGCTCTATATGGGGTTTGTAATAATGGTTCTTTACTGGTACTTGTATCAACAACATTCAAAAAGAATTCATCAGCGCCAGTTTTTTTCAATGATCTAGTTTGAGATTTCTCTGAGTCTTGACCTGTTATATCTGATTGTTTAGTCGAAGAATCATTATTATCTGCATTAACAGTTTGCTCTACTCTGCTGAAAGTTATTTGTTCTTGGTCTCTATTTTTATTTAAAGTCGATTGAGACCTCGTGAATTTGACATCTTTTCTAGTGGATGACAGCACACTTCTAAGAAGAGAAGAGTTGGTTTTATGAATAGCTCTCTGCATCAGAATACCCATTAAAATTGGTGGGCGTTTTGGTTTTTCTATATCTATGATTTTTCTTAAAGTATTCTTGTGTCAAAAAATTTTCACGTAATATTTGGTATATATTAAGTTAGAAAAAGTATAACAACTGACAATAGTTTTGATTTGGAATCTATTCTTCAACTTTGTGTGTGACTGAGAGTAGTACTCTCTTAGATAACATTGTTAAAAGACTTTAATTTCTATAAATCTCACACAATTATCAGATCAGCGCTTCTCTCTGTTTATATCATATCTTCATTTAACCGTAGAAATTAGTAAACCATATCTTCTACACCATACGGTTAAATGAAAGCTGACACCCGAAGAAAAAATTTGTGGTGCGATTCAAAGTTTTTTGTTCCTCATCTCATCTTTCCTTCCTTTAATCAGTCAGTTAGGCAAATAATTCAATTGTACATGACTGTGACTAAGCGAAATATAGAGGAAGACAATTCCAAAGACTCCTATAAAAAACAGGATACAACATTTCCAGATCATGAAGATATCAAGAAATTTTTTGGTCCTGGTATCCTAACTAAAGAGTTGGAAAATCAATTAACTAAATCAATTGCTGAGTCAGAGCCTTATAGATGGGGAACAATCAAACATCTTATGGATGATTCTTTGTTAAGAAATGTAAGAAAGGAAGTGGAAAACGAAATTCATTTTACAAAGAAAGAGACTGATATCTATAAGGTTTTTCAGAGTGGTGATTTAGCCAATCTTTCAGGTTTGAATTGGGATGATCTTTCTAGATTACCATCATTATTTAAGTTGAGAAAAGCATTATACTCCCAAGAGTTCAGAGACTTCGTATCTTCAGTTACTGGTGCTGGTAAACTAAGTGGTATCAAAACTGATATGAGCGTTAATACATATACCAAAGGATGCCATCTATTAGTTCATGATGATGTAATTGGCTCGAGAAGAGTTAGTTTCATTTTATATTTGCCAGATCCTGATAAGATATGGAAAGAACACTATGGAGGTGCTCTAAGATTATTTCCTGCGATCATCCCAAATGTTCCAATGACAGATTATAGTCAAAAACTAGTTCCTCAATTTAATCAAATTGCCTTTTTCACTGTTCAACCAGGTCTAAGTTTTCATGATGTAGAAGAAGTGAGAGTTGATAAACAAAGGCTATCAATTCAAGGTTGGTATCATATTCCTCAGCCAGGTGAAGATGGATTCATTGAAGGTGAACAAGCAGCTACAGAAGCTAAAAGCACTTTGCAACAATTGGAAAGTAAAGAACTACAAGAATATGATTTCCCAAAGGAAGTTAGAGTTGATTTTCCAACTTTTGAGACTAAAATATATGCTAACAGTGGTGACCAACAGAAGGATGAAGCTGAATATTTGAGTGATTTCGATATAATGTATTTATCTAAATTCATGAGTAAATCACTTTTGGATTATCAAGAAATCAAAAAATTTCAAAATAAATTTATTGAGGAGTCAATTATAGAAATTAATAATATTTTGAATCAAGAATACAGTGATAAATTGAAAAAGACTATACGAAAGACCGAATTGGATGAAGTCATGCCAAAACGCTCAGATGATGTTGAATTTCCTTGGAAGATTGCAACACCTCCACATAAGGTCAGATATCTATATATTGATGGGAAACAAGAAGAACCTTTCACTGTTGAAGATGTGAAAGCTTCAAATAATGGTCCACAGGAGACTCCCAATTTCCAATTAGTGAAGAAATTAACCAAAGAAAATGATCATACAAGTTTAGAATTGATCGAATTAGCTAGTTTCTTAAAGTCTGTAAGCTTCAAAAAGTGGTTAAGCTTAATCTCTGACCTTATTCCAACTTCTGAACAAATATTAATCAGAAGGTTCAGACCAGGACATGACTTCATTTTAGCTACATCTATAAACAATGAGGATTACAAAGAAAAAGGTAATGTTGAGTCTGTTCTAGAAGCTTCTTTATCATTAACACCAACTAAAGGTTGGGATTCTGGTGAACTAGGTGGTTATGAATTATGTATGTCTAATGAAGCAGATTCAGATGATGAAGAAGATGATCCAGCTATTTACAAAGCAGCTAATAATAACGATGAAGATTCAGTATTGGTCAATAATCAAGCGTCTTGGAACAACTTTTCATTGATTCTTAGAGATTCATCAATTCTAAAATTCATTAAATACGTCAGTTTCAATGCTCCTGGTAGCAGATGGGATATTTCATGTCAATGGAATGTTACTACTAAGGATGTTAATGAATAAATAACAAATGGATAAAAATACTTATGTGAAATTTTCAACTGTTTGCAGAGAATACTTCAACAATAATACCTGATAAAGAAAATAATGTGTTAAATGAATAATAAATGATAATATATATAGATAAACTTCGACAGCCAGTAGATGACAAATTTTTATAATAAATATAGATTAAAAAATAGCAGCTAAATGAAATTAAAAAAAAAAAAAAAAAAATTGGGGTATGATTCACAAGAGCTTTCACAAATATAAAGAATTGTATTGAAATTATTATACACGCAGTTCAAAAGTTAATTCAACAAAAAAAATATATAGCCAAATGAAAGTAAATGTTCAATATTAGTAAATTAAGATTATTTGACTCGGTGATTATATATCAGCATCGTCAATGTCTGATAAAACCTTAGAGCCAGCATCATCTCTCAAATTTTGAATGTTTGGTAATAGTTGATCCAATAGTTCAGTGGCAGCCTTGTGGTAAGCCAATTGAGCTGTGACCAATTCAACTAATTCATTTAAGATTGAACAACTTTCAACAACTTGCTTCATAACCGAGACCGCATCTTCAGTGGCAGCAGCAAATTCATCTTCTAAAGTTTCTAAAGTCACTCTTAGACTGGCTTCCTTTTCTGGTTTTGCGGTCTTCAAAGATGCTCTAGCAGCATCATAACTTAACCTTTTGTTTTCAACTAATTTTCTAGCCTTATCAGCCTTTAATAGGTTTGATTTCAATTGTTTCTTGTATTCAAAGTTCACTCTGTTTGTAATTAAGTTATCTTGTTGTAATCTAGCATCCCCAATCTTACCTTCAGTTTGACCAACTTGGGTTAAACCTTGAGCAATCAAATCGAATGTATCATCATTTGAAGAAGTTTCCTTAATTTTTAAAGCAGATAAGTTAGCAGAAGTACTCAAGGCATGAGCTAAAGTCTTTGGAATTTGATCTGAACTGGAAGATTCATCAGCAACTAAGATAGCTTGTGCTTCAGTAGTTGATCTAGCATTAGCTAATTTTTCAACTTTTGTGGAAACAGTTTTACTAAAGCTGTTAACAGAATCCCTTAGGCTTGATGGATAATCATAGCTTTCAGATTCATATGTGGTGGTAACAGATAAAAGATTGCTGTAGACAGCTTTTAATAGATCACATTTTTTTTCTAAATCGATATATTCAGCTGGTAATTGGGAGATATCATCAGTTTGTCCAAACTTTTCTTGTAACTGTCTGGCAGTTCTTTGGGCAATTGGAGTGAATTCAGTTGATAACTTTTGAGCTTCCTTAATACCATCTTGTAAACCTGCTTGTAGGTTCTTTGAGAAGTTTTGAAAGAAAGACATTTTAAATTATTTGATGTTATGTTGAAGGAAGAAGTTAAAATATCAGGTACTAGTGTATCTTGTTCTTGAAGGTGGGTTTTTTTAGTTGACTGTTCTTGAATTTTATTTTTTATATTTTTAGTTTTTTACCTTTTTTGTTGAAGGCTTAACACGAATTTTTTCAAAACTTTGATAGTAGTAAAAGGTTTGTGGGCGCTCAATTGGTTGGTTATTTAGCTGATATTGATAAGTTATTCGCCCCAATATATAATCAATATTCTTTTTGAATATTCTAGTTAATATATATCTATTTATATAATTTGAAAATACGTTTTTGCGCTCAGTTTGTACTGTTGGATGGTAGAATTATGGGTGAAATATATATTCATTAATATACATACAATATTGATGGTAGATATATACTTTCAAACCACCCATGCTATTCCCTTCAATGATAGAGATAAAATTAATCATTATTTGTTTTTATTATTTTGTATATATTGTACAGCTTAAAGTTGAAGAGTTCAAACGTATCGTTATGCTTGTCCCTGCTTCAATAAATACCCAATTCCATTATTGTATATCATTGAACGGCAGTACTAGTTGGTAGAGTAAGTCTGCGATTATTTTAGGGGTGTTTGACTAAAAAGACGCATATCACACCCAGACATAAACACTTGACCGAAACCGGACTTAATCATCTTATTTTTACATAATGGTCAGAAAGCAAATATGAGTTACTCCATCTTTGAAGTAATCAGTATAAATAGATGATACATTTCCCTCACAATCTTAATGTACAAAGGGTTCACTGTAAACTAATCAATAGCTAATAAAACTTTAATTACCAATCACCGGATACAATCAATTAAAAATGTCTGCTTTCTCAGGTTCGAATTTTGCTTCTCAAAAATATGATGATTATAGACCTTACTATTCAAATGATCTATACAATTACATTATCAAGTATCATGGGGATAATCCAAAAGATCTAGCATTAGATATTGGTTGTGGTACTGGCCAAGTGACTTATGAGCTAGTTAAGTATTTCAAACACACAATTGGAACTGATTTAAGTTCAACCATGATCGATACTGCCAATTCAAAAATTACTGAAGAATTGAAGAAAAAATTGGAATTCAAGCAAAGTTCTGCTGATTCATTATCATTCATTGAAGATAATTCGGTTGATCTTGTTACTGCTGCTCAATGCTTTCATTGGTTTGATCATGATAAAGTATTTAAAGAAGTTGCAAGAATTTTGAAGCCAAATGGAACTTTTGCTTATTGGGGATATATTGACCCTGTATTTAATGATAAAGAGTTGGATAAAATGACAGAGGATTTCACTTATGATGACCCAAATAAACTGGGACCACATTGGGAAATGCCAGGTAGAGGACTATTAAGACAATTCTTAAAAGGAATTGACCCTCCAGCTGATTTATTCTACAACTCTAAAATTCTTGAGCATGATCCATCAACTGATCCTAAAAATCTGAAAGAAACACCTTTAATTATTAGGAAAAAAGTCTCTTTAGAAGGTTATAAGAATTACGTCCAAACTTGGAGTTCATATCACAATTATAAACAGGCTAATAATATCAAGGATAATGCAAATGGATCAACTAAAATGTTAGATGAATTTATACAAAGTTTAGCTGCGAAGAGAAAACTGGACCCCCAAAAAACACTACTAAATATTGAATGGAAGACATACCTAAAGATCTGCAAGAAACTACCTAAATGATTTGTATACTTCAAATAATATATATCGATATAAATTGACAATTGAATGTAATCAAGATTTATGTAAAGTGACAGTAATAGCAGAAGTAGTAATAAACAATAGTAGTCAGTAAGTTTTTTGTGCTAGCATTTTCTAAAACCACAGAAACATCCAAACATCCAAACATCAAATACTGATTCTTCAAAATTTTTAAGAATTACAAATCAATATGAATAAAAATGAATATACATCTTAATTGTTTATTCTAAGTATTTCACCTGTTATTGCTAATAATGTCTGTTATAGAAGTCCGAGATGAGGATCAGTTCACTGAGCTTACAAATAACGTTACTAGTGACAAACTTATTGCCCTTTATTTCCATGCTCCATGGGCAGCTCCTTGCGTTAAAATTAACTCTACTTACGCTAAATTAGCAGAACTAAATCCACAAGTTTCATTTTTATCAATTAATGCTGATGAACAGGCTGATATAGCTGAATTATTTGAAGTTAGTGCTGTGCCATATTTTGTTTTAATTAGAGATGATACTATTTTGAAAGAAATTTCTGGTGCTGATCCAAAGGAATTCATAAGTGCACTTGAAGAACTTCAGGCTGATCAAACCAGTAACACTCAACAACCTCAAGCAGTTCCAATATCGAATACTGTTACTCCTTCACAATCTCAACAAGCACAACCACAACCACAACATAAGATAGAGGATGAGACACCTGAACAGTTAGACCAACGTCTAAAAGAATTGACAGCTGCTGCTCCAGTTATGCTATTCATGAAGGGAACGCCTGCTGCTCCACAATGTGGGTTCTCAAGACAGTTGGTAGCCATTTTAAGAGAGCATCAAGTAAGATTTGGTTTCTTTGATATCCTCAAGGATGATGCTGTTAGACAAGGACTTAAAAATTTTTCTGATTGGCCAACTTTCCCTCAATTGTACATTAAAGGTGAATTCCAGGGTGGTCTAGATATTATCAAAGAATCATTGGAAGACGATGCTGACTTCTTCCAGTCAGCTTTAGATAATTAATTAAATAAAGAAAGATGGCTGATCAGCGTTTATTTATCTAGTGAATTGAATATACACACTTAAGTATGTCGTTTAATAGAGTTAACTTTTTTTATTGAAACTGTTTATGACTTAAGTAAGAATATCGAGAAGACGGTTTAATGAATGTGATATGCTGTATACTAAACTTAATCATAGACTTATCAGATCATCATCATCGAAGTCATCAAAATCATCATTATTACTACTTTCAATTAAAGTAGTAGAGGTCGTAACGTTGGTATCATTGCTTTTAGTACTTGATTTCGAAATTGTTTGAAAACTTGAGGTAGATCTTTCTATTGAAGCACTTTGGGATATATTCACACAGCCCAGTCTTGAATCAGTGTTTTTTGAGTTTTGAGGTTGGGATAACAATAATAGCTCATTTTCAAAAGTGTCATCGTCCCCAAAAGAATCTTCAGAATTTTCATCATCGCTATTAACAATTGGGTCTTCATTGAATTCTGAGCCACTGCTACTACCTGATGAATAATTTAGGTATGAGCCTAAATCAGATCTATGAGTTTGATTTGTGATAAGAATTTCTTTTTCATCTTCAGCAACAATACCTGAATCACCATAAATCTCATTAAATGGCCCGCCTAACCTATCAACAATCAGATAACGGTAGTTTAGATTCATTTTTAAACTTTCAGGTATCGGTTTCCCGAATTTTTGAAGATAGGCTATAGTTGATTTGGTTTTGAATATTCTCTGCCTGTTGATGATTGGTTCGTAGAAACCAAACAATAGGTTAGAATCTTGAAAGTTTCTAAAAACTTTTTTTCTTTTAAATTCTAATTCGATATAACTATTAATATCTGTCTTGGTTTGAAGAATGCTCTTGTTTACTTTCCATTCCCTTGGAAAAGTGACTTTAGAATGTGTACCAGCTGCTTCAGATTGTTTTGGAGTTGTTTTTAAATATTCTTCAAATGCTAATCGCGTACCTCTGATGGCGATATCAGTCGAAATCTCAGAAGAAACATCATCATACTTTGACGATGGCAAATATAGATCGCTTACACTTAGACTATCAACAACTTTTGAAGCTAAAGATATATCAAATTCCCCCTTATTGATAATAGAGTAATTTTCTAAAAGTCCCAGCTTTAATATATTTGGTCTATTCATAAAATCCTTTAGTACTACTTTCATTGCCTGGTTATCATCAGATTGCAACTCTTCTTTAGAGCCAAATAATGTTTTTCCAATCGCATGGAATAATGTTATGGGTGATTCTGATCCTAAAATGTTTAATTGATTGATTCTAGTAATCTGTTCTTGTGGAAAATCTGCATTAGCAAGAACTTTTATCCTCCAGTTGCTCCAAAATTGTAAAGCAGCGATTGCTGATCTAATATCTCCAATTGTTGATATTCTTTTTATTTGGTCTGTAACTTCTGATGCTGGTATCTGTTTGAATATTGATGATTCTTGGTTAACGATTCTCTTTAAATGTTTTTTGATTAGCAACGTATTAACGGGATTGAACTTGATTCTGTTTACATGCTTATCATTTAAGATCTTTCTTCCAATTATCGTTTCAGCAGTAAAATTTGTACCAATATTATATTCACTGTTGAAGCTATTAGTAAACTCTGATGGAGAATCACATTCTGATATAGTTATGATTAAAGGTGGTAGGATGTCCTTTGTATTTATCCATTGATATAATGACATTATAAATGCTGTTCTTGTTTCTTGATGAAATATATTGGGCAAATCTTCAACCAATATTAGTGATAAATTACTCCCAATTCTATATTTACAAGAGTTTAAAAAGTCGTCAAACTGTGTAACTAAAGAACCATAATTTAGTTCCATGTTTGTAAATTCGATAATATAATTATTATTCACACCAAGCCCTGATGTGTGATAAGTATTTTTACTTCTCTGTTTATCAAGTAGTTCAGCACCAAGTAATTTGATGATAGTGCTTTTGGAACAGCCAGCTGGTCCTGATAATATTAGCAATTTTGTTTCAGATGTGCCATATATCATGGCATTTAATTCGTCTTTTACTTGAGCTAGCTTTTTACTATGAAGAGCAACATCTATACTTGATTTTGGTGCATATTTATTAATCCATTCAGAATCCTGGTCATTTGTTTTACGGTTTGCTGATTCTGTGATACTATCATTGGTATTGCCTATTGATAAAGACGGCTCTAAACTTGTTGACAATCTCGAAAAAGATTTGATATGATTGCTCAAAGCAGATAGCTTCTGTTTCTTGATTGGCACTCTCTCCGACTTTGAATTGGGTCTCCTTATCCTTCTGCCTTTTGGAGGTTCTGGAATCTCAACTTCTCTGGATTCTTCTATATGATCTTCCTCAGAGGATGAAAGATTCACGACTTCTGCCACTTGTTTGGCTCTGTGTTTATTCAAATCCTGTCGCCTTAATCTTGCTGAAATTGTATCACTATTAACAATACCCATTAGATACTAAAAATTAATGGATCAGCGTTTGAGTTTATAGAGGATGGAAGTTCAATTTGTGTATTGTTTACGGTCTAAGAGCATCAAGTTGTTGGCAGTAGTAGTAGTGCTACTACTAGTACTTAGTTGTTTGTTTCAATTCAATTGAAAAAATTGTATAGTGCAGTACACAACAAAGGTAGCCCCAGTAAATAGGAAGAAAAAAATAAAGAAATGTCTGAAAATATCTGTAAATTCAACAGTACTTGAGAAATGGTGAAGCAAAGATAGATTTAACTCTAAATCCCTAACGATAGTCCCTTAAACTTTCTCATCCTCTTGATAATTAGCTAAACTTTTTTATTGCTAGTTAGTTAAATTGTAAACACCCAGACATCGTTATCTTAGTAGCGTAGTCTGATTTTTTTTATTTAGTAACTTCAGAATTTGAATTGAGAGTGTTATGTGTCATGCTCTGTCTTATTGGTTATTCTCATACTCGTGTGCTGTCGGATCAATTTGTATCAGGATAGCTTTACTAGTCATTTGTAACTGTAAAAGATAGAGTATAGACTCGCCTATTTTTTTACAGTGAAAAATATAATCTCCCATCATATTCTAAGTTTTGCGGATTCTTATAATTTCCACACCTGTTTTTACCTCTCCATCATTATTTTCACTTAAAACTTGTCTATAGGTGTTTGATGCCTTCAAAACTACATAAAGAGATGGATAATCATATCTGGAACGGAATTGAGCCCGATGAGATAAGGGATGGTGTTCCAGTGTTCAAACCAACTGTTGACCAGTTTAATGATTTTGAAAAGTACATGAAAGCCATAAACAAGTTTGGAATGCAATCTGGTATTGCTAAAGTCATACCACCAAAGGAGTGGATTGATCGATTACCTGATATTAAAACTGATAAACTGATGTCTATTAAAATAAGAAACCCAATTGTTCAACATATAAATGGTAGTTCAGGAATTTATGCTCAACAAAATATTGAAAAACAGAGAACATATAATATTGTTCAATGGAAGGCACTATCAGAAGAATCAAATCATCAGCCTCCAGCTCCAAAAGGTAAACCAAGAAAATTAGTATCCGATTATAAATTGAACAAGAGAATTTTAACCAATAAGAATCATAATGACATTGCAATGTTCGAAGATTTTGATTATAATATTGATACATCTGAATTCACTGAGGAAAGATGTCAAGAGTTAGAAAGATCTTATTGGAAAGGGCTGACATATTCTGAACCAATGTATGGAGCTGATATGATTGGATCTGTATTTGATGACTCTACCAAAGTTTGGAATGTTTCCTCTTTACCAAATGTCCTCGATCATATGGAAGAAAAACTACCTGGTGTAAATGAAGCTTATCTTTATGCTGGTCTATGGAAGGCTACGTTCTCATGGCATCTAGAAGATCAAGATCTTTATTCAATAAACTATATTCATTTTGGTGCTCCTAAACAGTGGTGGTCAATTCCTCAACAATATAAAGAGAAGTTTGATGAGGTAATGAATGAAGTATTCTCTCAGGAGTCAAGAAACTGTTCTGATTTCTTAAGACATAAGACTTTTTTGGTATCTCCATCGTTTTTAAACTCTAAAGGCATACCTGTCAACAAAATTATTCATAGAGAACAAGAATTTATGATCACATACCCGTTTGGTTATCATGCTGGCATGAATTATGGCTATAACCTTGCTGAGTCTGTTAACTTTGCTATTGAAGAATGGTTTGAATATGGGCTGAAAACAACTAAGTGTTTATGTATTGATGATGCAGTTGCAATTGATGTTCCAAGGCTAATAAGGAAAATTAAGGGCGAAAATGATCTTGACGCTGATAGTAAATCTAGGTCCACTTCTGAGATTGCGATTGACGCTAGAAGTGATGATACGGAAATCAATTCCAATATCATGGCGGTACCGAGACAAGTGTGCATATCAAGGGAAGCATCCGTTAATTCTGATCTGTTACACACCATCTCTCCGAAAAGAGGGAGAAAAAGGAAGGCGTCAAAATCTTCTATATTGCCAACTAGCGCCCCAAATAACCTTCATATGAAGGGATTGAAACCGAATCATAAAAAGAACAAACAATGTGCTCTATGCCCAAATGCTCTTTCAGCAAAACAATTGCAGTATGATGACTTCAAGTTGATCAAATGTGAAAATACTCTTGATAGCTATTGTCATAAGCTTTGTGCTAAACTAATCCCTGAAGTTAAGATAATTTACGATACAGAAAATCATAGTGAATGTATAGAAGGTTTAGAAGATGTACCAAGACTGAGAAAGAATTTGAGGTGCATGTACTGTCATCAAGATAAAAATGGTGCTTGTTTTCAGTGCTTCCACTCAAATTGCACGAGGGCATTCCATGCCACTTGCGCACTACCGTCAGGTGTCTATCTTGGCAAGGAACTGAAGGAGAATTACTGCAAAATTCATAGAAAACGATGTTTTGAACTAGCGAATTCTGATTATTTGAATAACTTAAATGTTGGTGACATCATTCAAGCTAAATTTGATAATTTCTTTGCTGGTAAAATCCTGACAAATAATAAATCCGAAGACTCTGTAATTGTGGAAATGTATCCGATTGGGCTTAATGAAAACTTTCTTGAAATACCTTATTCAAAAATTTATAAGCAAGGTTACAAGAGCAGCATCAATTTGGATCAAGGGAAGGCTCATAAAAATGTTGAGTCAATTTCTCCTGAAATAAAAGAGATGCCCGAACACAAAAAAACACCACTACAGATATTTAATCCTGATAATATTCCACTGCGAGATCTAGATTTTTTGTTACTGAAAGATCCAAGACATAAGCACATGGTAAGAAGTAATAAGGAAAATACATGGGTGTATGAGCTGTTTCAAAATTATGAGACCATTAGAACAAATTTGAATGATAGTTTAAAATTATGGTATTATTCTGTAAAGGAATCAACTGACCAAGTTGCTAGATATTCAGATGACTTCAAGAACTTGGATACTCCAAATGATCCAGTATATTTACGATATAAGGCTAGAGAAGAAGCAATCATCAGAAGGAAGCAAATTAAATCTGTTTCCTCACTACCACTTAATAAAAACGAAAAGGTATTTCTTGCTTAGAATAGGGATACAAAGTGATTCTTACACAAATCATTTTCGCTTGTGTATTAGTTTATGAAATTATGAAATTATGAATTATGGAACATGGATCAATTTTTAATTGTCGTAGTACATTATATTTACATCTCTATAAATTGTTTTCAAAACTGATCCCATGATATTTGAAAAGGTTAGTTGTGGTATATGCATTCATTGATATCAAAGGCCTTGAATCATTTTGAATATGCTCTTCAAGGCATTTAATTGGATTTCAGAATTGTATACTAATGTACCTTCTCCTGTACCGTTCTCTGTATTGGACAAACCATCTTTCAATAACCTTGAGATATCAGATTGTAAACCCAATGGAACAATATTTGAATAGCTGTTTTCTTCTGTGTTTTTAGATTGGGCGTTCAGTTCATATTCTTTAGCAGCCTTTTCCGCATCATCGATAACTGTTTTAGCTATACCGCACATAGCTGCAACATGCATACCAAATGAACCTTCAGCTGCTCCATGTTCTAGCTTATATAGGAAAGTTATATTTCTAGATGATTCATCAACAATAATAGCCATTCTAAATGGTTTGATTTGAGGGTGATGTTTGAATGAATCTCCTAGTGAGGCATAATGTGTGGCGAAGAATCCTAATGATTGAATATGAGTAGCAACATGGTGTAAAACAGCTTCAGCTATGGCAAACCCATCGGAGGAGGAACCTCCTCTCCCAAGTTCGTCCAAAACAATTAATGATTTAGGTGTACAATTTTCTAAAATTCTCTTTGTCTCTGATAATTCCACGTAGAATGTTGATTTACCTTCCATAATATTATCATTAGCACCTAATCTGGTCATAATCCTATCGACTGGACTTAGCTTTGCATATGATGAAGGAACATAACAACCAAGCTGGGACAATATAACAGCAATACATGTCATTCTTAAAACAGTGGATTTACCTGCAGCATTTGCACCTGTTAGCAATCCAATATTGGAATTATCACCTCCAAGAATGACATCATTTGGAATAAACTCTTTTGCTGAGCTGACGCCCATATTAAAGCATGGATGTCTTAGTTCCTCGAACTGGATGAGGCCAGTTTCAGATTCAACAAATTCAGGTCTCACTGACTGACCCATTGCTTCAGATGTTTTAGCTAATGATAATAAACAATCCACCTTACCAATAGAATTGATAACTTTCATCCATACTTTATAATCTGTGTCAAACTTTTGATACATTCTTGTTTTTAGTGATTCTTCGATCATTTTGTGCGATTCCTTTGCTCTTGCAATACTTTTAGATAATTTTTCAACCTCTGGTGACCACCATCTTTTAGTTTTCTTTGATGAACCCATCTGCTTCCAGTCATCTGGAACCTTTATAGAATAATTCATCTCAATCGTATATAACTCTTTACCGAAATCTTTGTACTCGATTGCCTGTGTTTTGAATATCTTTTTATATTCTCTTAATTTGAGGTCCAACTCTTGCTCTAAATCTTTAACAGCCCTGCAAGACTCATCATAATCGGCTTCAACGCCTTCGTTGAGAACTAATAGATCATCATTTGCAGCCTTAACTCTATCAAAAGAATCAGTCCATTTAGCTAGGCAAGGTTCAAGTTCAGAAGGGAAGTCCTTGATAATATTAGCTAATGAGCCCTTCAGTTCATGGTCTTTCAGTCTTTTGTAGAGTGAAAAAATTGACTCAAAGCCTTCTATGACTTTAGTGAAGTCTTTTAGTTTCAAAGATAGAGCATGGATTCTAGACACTAGTCTTTCAAGATCAGGGATCTTATTTAAAGAGTATTCAATTGAATCCCTTAGATCAACATTAAACAATAATAAATCAACGGAATCTAACCGATTCTCAATATCCGAAATTTGCAGTAATGGATGAACAATCCAGGTCTTCAGTAAACGTCTACCAAATGGTGTAACGGCTCTATTCAGCAATTTGAATAATGTACCCTTTTCTGAGCCATCAAAAGTGTTAGCAAAAATTTCCAAGTTCTGTAACGTTGGTCCATCCAATACCAAGTTTGTTTTTGGTTTTATAGTAGTGTAGTGAGATATATTGCCCAATGAAACTAATGATTCGTCAAGTTTCAAAGAGTGTAGGTACCATAAAAGACCGCCAAACGAGGATAACCCAACTTGTTTATTTTGTTCATAATACTGTCTTAAAATTTTAGGCCATTGTGATAAATCGTCAACATTATCAGCTGGGAAATATTTGGCCTTGATTAGAATTTCAAAAGTTCTATCGAAATCATAAAACTCAACATCAGGCTTTATATAATTGTAAACAACATTGTTTTGGGAATTGAACTTAACAATTCTGGCTGCTAACTGTGACAGATTATTCTTCATCAAAACTAATTCAGTTGGTCTAATTTGAGAGATTAATGTCTCTAACTTGGTACAGTCTTCGTCATCGCTGAACTCTGTAATTTGGATAGTAGCAGTGGCAGTATCAATGATAGAAACGCCAAAGATTTTAGATTTTTCATCATTTGGATCTTGCTCCTCTTTGATAGCCACACAGTATGTGGCCATATAATTATGTAGCATATTCTCATCAGTCAATGTACCGGATGTTAAAACGCACTTTAACTCTCTATGAATAACTTCCTTCTTTGGTTTAGAACCATTTGACTCTCTAATTTCTTTACCCAAGGCAGTTTCTGTCTGGTCAACTTTAGCAACTTTGTATCCCTTGCTGATAAATGATGTAGCCCAATGATCAAATGACATTTCAGGAATACCAGCCAACTGCATATTAGCTCTACCTCCGCCAGCAATCTTCAAATCAAATTCGTTATGAGCAATCATTGCATCCTTTTCATATAACTCATAAAATTTACCTTTCTTGAAAAAGACAATGGAATCCCACATTTTTGACTTGATCTCCCAATACTGTTTTTCAAAAGCAGTAAACTTTGACCATGCACTTGATGGAATATAAAGAGTTCTTGGATCATAATTTAAATCATCTACTGATCTTTTTTCAGAATCGCGGATGTCAACAAGCCATTGATATCTCTCTTCATTGTCTTTGGTGAATTTTTTATTCTTTTCAAGGGTTTTTGACTGTGTAGTCTTTTGTGTCAATTTTGGTGTGTTTGCAGCTGAAGCCAAAGGTCTGTATGAGGATCCAGCAGAGAATTTGGAAACAAGCTTTGAACTTGATGCATCATATTTGTTTGAACTTTTTAATTCATTTGAAATCTTAGTGGAAGTTGATTTGATATTTTTTTTAGTTTTGTATGATGAAGCCTTAATAAAATCATCGTCATCATCATCATCATCATCCTCTTGAACTGAAGAATCATCTTTCTCATCATCATGAACAAAGAAATCTTCCTCATGGTCAGCATCAGAATCGTTGGCATCAGGAATAAACGCATCTTCTTCATCAGAAATATCATCTTTGATGACACGACGCTTTTTTGATCTTGCTGAATTAAATGACAAATCAATTTCTTCATCTTCATCCGAAAGTTCTGAATAACTAATTCTTTTTGACTTTCTACCAGAAGATGTTAATGTCAGATCTGCCTTTTCTATAGAATTAGGTGAAGATTCTGGTTTGCCCACTTTACTATGTTGCTTTGTATTTTCCTTTTCAATATTTTTATTTGTGGTGTCCTTCAATGGAGGTCTCTTTATGATTGAATCAGAAGGGGATATAAGAACCTCTTTTAGAATATCATTATCGCTATCTCCATACATAGTGAGATCAGTGATATCCCCATTTTCTTTATTATTGCTAATTTCATCAGCGGAGAAGCTCTTGCTTGATTGAGTCTTCAACGGGGACGATGATGTTTGTAGAATAGGTTCTTCAGTTAGGTTTCCTTTTGAGTTACTCTTTGGAGTTGGCTTGGGTTTACCAAAGAAGCTCATCAAGGAGGATTGTTTCATTTTCAAGCCAGATGAGCCAGAAGCTGGCGTTTTGTTTTTAGAAGAACTCTTGGGGGTAGTGATCTTTTCAGTAGCCATTACAACTATCTATTTAAGTGTGTTTATATTGTAACTTAATACTATCAAGTAATAACAAACGCGTGCTGTAAATATAAATAATTTTAATTTATATAATTTTTATACGCGCGCCACTCGAGAAATTGTATCACGTGACTAATTATATTATCTGTCATCGTTCTTTTTTTGTTAATGATATTTTGGATCCATCTTGAAAAGCAGACTGCACTGCAACAAAAGGCCTTATATAGCACAGTTACATCGTAATGTCTAACGTGAAGCATTATTTAAAGTCTGCTAAGCAGGCTTTAATAGATAATAATACTGAGTATTGTATTGAATTGGCCAAAGACTGTCTTTCGATCGATCCTAAGAACTATTTTGCGTATGTCTTTATGGGTAAGGCATATCATATTGAAAATCAAATAGAGAATGCCATTGAGGCTTACCAAAGTGCATTGAACATTGATAGCTCAAATGAAACTGCATGGAAAGGTATTCTGTTAATATTTAAAAACTCACCAAACTTTGATTGCTTCTTTAGTTTTATGGCAGATTATATTGAACTATTGATTTCAAATCAGATGCCATTATCAGATGCTATTTCTGAAATTAGAACATATATAAAGAAATATGATAGTCCAGAGCTACAAAAGTCATATCTGAAAGCTAATCTACCGTATAATAAATTGGGATCTATACTAGATGGTGTATTGGTAAAGCCCGAAACTGCTTTAAAAGAGTATTTAGAATTAGTTGAGGCTTCAGAAGACCAAATAATTTCGAAAAAGACAACGAAAGAGAGAATGAGAACTAATGATATATCACTAATCAACGCTGTCGGTTGGGAAACCTATGAGAATTCAGAAGTCTCTAAGTTATATGAATCATTGATCAACATATTGGATAACGATGAAGATAGAAGATTGTTTGAAGATCGTTTTCTAAAATATAAGTATAAAGTTCTTAAGTCTGCCCCTGCTGATTTAAAAGTTGGAATGTTCAATAAATTAAAAGAAATGGTAAATGGTATGATAGTTGTGAAGCACAGCTCTTTACTTGCTTGGCAATTATATTTCGATTGGTCAGATCCTGTTAGTTTAGCTGATATTGACCCAACTAACTTGGAAATTTATTTGACTCTTCACAGATCAGAGCCATTATCTCGAGTTCTGTACACTCTAACTTTATCAGAACTATCAAATTTCAATTTAAAACCAAATATTGAAGAGTTGAAAAAATCAAAGAAAATGAAGGATTATCCTGAATTGACTGCTGAAGAATTAGAATTAAGAAAAATGGAATCTCAAGACGATGATATTGAAGATAAATTAACTCAAGAGCAAATATTATTGATGATGTTACAAGAGTTTGAATCTTGTAAAACTAGTGTATTGGCTAATCGTATTGTAATTGATTTTTATGTTTATTTGAAAAATTACTCTAGCTGTTTAGAAAAAATAGGAGATGCTATTCAATTATTAGCTAATGAAACTAGAAGTATTGGTTTCACATTTGAACATACCAAGGAAGAACTATTAGTCAATTATGGTATTGTTTTGACAAATCATGAAGCTCCAAAAAATTTCAATAGAGCATTACAAATCTTCGACTCTGTTTTAGCAAAATCTCCAATGAATGTTAAGGCTAGGGTACGTAAAGGTTTAATATTAGTAGAAAAGGGGCAATTGGAAGATGCACGTATTATTTTACAAAAAGTCAATGATGATTTCCCAGAAGACTTCGATGCATTATCTGAGTTATCTTGGTGTAAGATTCTCTCTGGTGAATTTGAACTAGGTAGAGATGGTTTGATTAGCAGTTTAACCAACCTACATGGTACAAGTATTGAAATGCTTAAATCAAAGGCACAAATTAATTGGAGAATTGCACAAAGTTATATCATTGCTAATGAAGATGTTTCTAAGGCATATCCATATCTTATTGCCGCCTTAAAGGAATACAGTAATTATGCACCTGCTTATACATCTTTGGGTCTAATTTATTTGAAGAATTATGAAGATAATGAAAGAGCTATGAAATGTTTTTACAAAGCTTTTGAGATTGATTCAGGTGAAACCGTTGCGTGTTACCATTTGGTTGAAGATTTTTCCAATAATGGCAGAAAGGACCAGGTAGAATCGTTTTGTTTAAAGGTTATTAATTCAGAAAATGGAAAGCGCAACCTGGGTCAGGACAGCTGGCCATATAGAATGCTTGGCTGTGCTTCTTTAGAAGATCAAGATGCACCAAAGGCTGTGGAATGGTTTCAAAATGCTATTCGTTTGAACGCTAATGATACTGAGTCGTGGGTAGGGTTAGGTGAATCATATATTGGATGTGGGAGACTAGAAGCTGCAGTTAAAGTTTTTACCAAAGCTCTAGAATTAGATCCAACACATTGGGTTGCCAAATATCAAGTAGGTGTTGTCAAAAGGGCCATAACTGAGTTTGATGATAGTATTCAAATTTTTGAAGAGCTGCTTAAAGACAGACCAAATGAAGAATGTATTATTGCAGGACTGTATGAAACTCTATTTGAGTTTGCTAGCTCATCATTGAGTAGTGGGTTTTTTGGTAGAGCTATTGGTTTAGCTATTAGAGGTATTGAATATTTATCAAAAGGAAATAGTAAATCATTAAATTTTTGGAAAACTGCCACTGATTTGATTAGTTTGTTTTTAGTGGTTCAGTCTAAGATTGAAAGTTTCCCATATTATATGTTCATCGAAATTTTTGAGAATTCTGCTTTGATGGAAATAGACAGCGCATTGATTGAAAATTATGTGAGTAATAGTAAATGGGTGGAACTAGTATCTTTATTTTTAGTCTACTCAAGTAAAGCTCCTTTGTCATTAGAATTGACATCAAGATCAATTAAATCATCAACATTATATAACATTGGTCTTATGCAATTAACTGCATATTTGAAGACCCGTAATGTTAATTACAGAGATGACTCAATTGTTACATTGAAGGATTCAATTAAACTGCAATCGAACTATCCTGAACCATGGATTGCATTGGGTGTTGCGTCTACGTTTGTAAATCCAAGAGTTGCTCAGCATTGTTTTATCAAGGCAACTTCATTAGATTCTAGAAATGTTAAAATTTGGTCAAATTTAGCCTTGCTCTATTTAAGATATAACGATCCAAGTCTAGCCATTGAGACATACATGAGATCCCAATCATTAAACCCTACCGATCCAGTTTCATGGTTAGGACATGCTCTTGCTGCTGAAACCCAAGGTAATCCGGAAGTGGCCAGTAACCTATTCACACATTCATTTATTATCTCTAATGGTAAATCACCCATTTCCCAATTATTATATGGCTTTAACATTTGTTCGAAAATTATTGGTCAACAGATTGATGCTAGAAACACACAATATACTCAAGAATTATCATCTGCATGCTTTGGTATGCTACAATATTTGAAACAGTACCCATTGGATCAATTTGGATTGACTATTGCATGTTTAATATTGGAAAGACTAAATGATTATACATTAGGTCAAGAGCTTTCGGCTCAACTATTGAGGTTATTAGAAAATGAATTTGAAGAATGTGAGAGTGAGCATATTATATTATTATTTAGTCAAATCAAGGCACAATCTGCTAGATTTGAATTAGGTTTAAATAATTTTAGGCAAGCTATTGTATATGCTTCAGAATGTTTACAACTTACAGAAGATAAAAAGACAGTTGTTTCTACTAGAGTTACTTGGGGCCTTTCATATCTATTTTTGGATAAGTTTGATGCATCGTTAGAAGAATTCAAGCAATTATTACTATTAACAGACGAAACTAAGAGAATTATCGTTTTAGTTGCACAAGTACTATACATTTATGGTACGGAAGAAACTAAACAAGCAGCTTTGGACCAATTATTTAACAATATTGAAACAGCAGGTACATCCTTATTGGTAACATTAGTGATTGGTGTTATTTCTATTGTTGAAAATTTGGGAGATTATTTAGAGGTCATCAAGTCAGAATTATTATCCTTACCACTATCCGAAATTATTAATGATAAATTCAAAGATGTTCCATTTTTGATTTCACAAATTGATAGAAGACTAAAGAAAAACAATTCAGATGTTTGGCAGAGATCTGCATTCTTTTTCCCTTCAGATTTAAAGATTTGGGAAAATTTAGAACAATCTATTGCATTAAGTATAGCTGAACAAGGTGAAGTTAATGCTACTGATTTAAGTAAGGCCTATTTATCTAGTGGAAGTTTGCGTATGATTCAAAGATCAATTTTCATATCCCCATGGTCATTAGAAGGCTATCAGGCATTACAAGGATGTCTGGACCAATAAATTTATACATAGCATAAGATCAGAATAAATGTTTAGTTTAGTGTGATGTAAATAGTGACGTGATCTATGTATATATTGGTCACAAACGTTCATGTCAATAGTAGATCAAATAATTCGAAAAACTTGTACAAAATTGTAATAACAAATATTAGTTGTTACATGATGAAATAAATTAATCTATATTAACGATTATCAAACTTTTCTTTAATTAACTTTAACAATTTTGGGAAAATAATATCAGAAGTGTCACCTGCAACAGAATGTAATATTGAAAGTTGGTTATAATGATCTCTTAATGGAGTAAGCGTTTCATTATAAGCAATCAACCTTTTTTTGAAAACTTCAACATTGTCATCTGGTCTCTTGCTTAACGGCTCTCCTGTTATATCATCAATACCTTGAATTTTTGGAGGATTATATTGTAAATTATAAATTCTACCAGATGGAATATGAACCCATCTATTCTCCACTCTTTCTAGTATAACATCTTCAGGTACCTTTAATTCAATTACTAAGTTCAACTCAGATTTATCTAATTTTAAATCTGAGTCTAAAATTTTGGCTTGTTGTACTGTTCTTGGGAATCCATCTAAATTAAACGATGAATTGGGACCTAAAAGTTTTAAGTGTTTCAAATCTTTGATAACTAAATTAGATATTATATCATCAGGCAATAAAGCCCCTGATTTAATGATATCAGAAGCTAATTTACCAACATCAGTCTTGTTTTGTATTTCTCTTCTCAACAGATCACCTGAGCTTATTGAGGTTAAGCCACTATAGTATTTCAAAAGTTTTGAAGTTTGAGTTCCTTTTCCTGAACCTGGTGCACCCAATAGAAGCAAGCGAAGTGGTTTCAATGGTAGTGACATTGTAAACGAATGCTATGAAGTATAACCACTTTCTTTCTTGTTGTTCAATTTATGCCCAAGTTTTCAACGTTTGAAGTTTGATAAAACCGTTCACCCACAATTTTGAGTGTTTTTTTCGCATGGGCACACTTTTTAGTCTTGATCTTATCAGTTACTATATATTTTACCAATTTTATATATGTGCCAACTAATAAAGAGAAATGAGCTATAATCTTATGTAAATATTATACATATGGAATTATTGGGCAAAAGGGGAAAGTTTAATATATATATTGAGTAATAATTAAATTATTCGAAAATTAATTAATATTTATGATTTTATAATATAACAGATATTTTACAAACTTTTTTTTATAATTCAGATTGAATTTATTAGAAATTAGCTTATTATGTTATTAGTCTTAAAAAAACTCATAATATGAAAAAGAGTATAATCTATTTCATCTCCTTGTACATAGTTTCATTCTTAATGGACAACAAATACTTTATAATTGAGAATTACCTTATCAAGCAGAAGTAAGCAATTACGTAATTGCTTAATCAGAAAACCATCATCGATATCTACTCAGACATCCGCACATAAAAACTAAAAAAAAAAAATCATTAAAAAAAAAAAAACAGAATTCGTTGGTAATTATAAATAAGTACTGGCTATTTCCATATTTTTATTTCTCCACTTTTCTTTATTTTATATTCATATTGTTATCTCATTCATAGTTTTTTTTTACTCTACATCATAACTCATTCTAACTATCAGATTATTAAGTTGAGAATCAAGTTGTTCCGTTCACAGTTGTCAATATAGCATGGATTCGGATTCAGAACAAGATTCTGAATCTATAGCACCAAATTTATTCCCCAAAATTCAAAAGATCTCAAAACATGAATCTTTTGAAGATGAAATTGAGCTAGACGGTCTTAAGGACGATAATTCTATAAACACCTTGGATATTAGAGAAAAGTTGAATAAATTGGATCATTCTAAATGGGAAAATAAATCTAATGATAAATTCTTCTTCACAAAATTATTTGAAAAGGATTCTGTTAATAAAGAATTATCAGATTTTGATAATTATAACAAAATGATACAAAGAGAGGCGATATTGGAAGCTAAATCAAAGAGAATCATCAATGAAATGCAAAATAATACTCTTAAGATTAGTAGAGGCGTGGATACTTCAATGATAAAGGCAGGTGATGATATAAGTGCCGTGAAGAGTAATACTAATTTTATAAATATGAAGAATCATAATAGACTAAGAACACTTTTAGCTAGTGCTGCTAATAATTCATTACGTTCCAAGAAGTTAGATGATA